>JAAAKG020125200.1:0-14907 GCA_010014905.2 Druon quercuslanigerum
GAGCCCGTTTATAGGGATCCATCTTTCTTACAAGCGCTAGCTCCAATACCAACGACTGAGACCAACGATTCAAAACATTAATTTTCTTAAATTCAACGGCGAGGACAAACACAACTTCACACACGCACACGGATATACACATATACAAAAAAGAAATAAAATAGAGAAAAACGTCAGTAACTAAAATTCAATTACTGAGGTCAAAATTAGAAATGTGTTCATCAGTCATCTTCCGTGTACGCGTGATAGCCGCAGTAGGCGGTCTTAGCCGCTGTCATTGTTCACGCCCAGAAAACTCCGGACGATGCAGCACGTGTTTAACAATATCGCCTTCTGCATTAAGTGCAGTAAATTTCGGGCTCCCAGCTGTTCCAAGATTTTTACGCACCTCGCACGGATATTTCCAGTGGAGGAGATCACGATCGGGTGAATGGTCACTTTATTCACCCTCCACATGGTCAGGATCTCCTGCTTTAGCTCCGAATATTTCTGGGTCGCCTCAGTATATCGGAGACTAATATTATTGTTAAGGGAAATGCTTATGTCGATTATCTTGACATGTTGAGCACGTTTATCCAACCAGAGGACATCTGGACGATTGTGTCTGACTAGGTGGTCTGTCAGAATAGTCCTGTCTCAGTAAAGGAGATGGTGTTCGTTCTCTAGTACTTTGACTGGGCTATATTTATAGTAAGGCACAAAACTCTCTAGTAATCCAGTGTTCAGGGCAATTTTCTGGTGAATTATCCTAACAACATCATTATGACTGCGTGTGTATTCTTGCGAAGCAAGCATCGTACAGCCATCAATGATGTGCTTGATAATCTCCTTGGGACCTCCACAGAGACGGCATGTGTCAATCACTTCCGTCATATTGAGGATATGTTTCTGGTAATTCCTCTTCCTAATTACCCTGTCCGGGATGGCAATGAAAAATCCCTATGTCTGCGAAAAGAGTACTGCCCGCCTTAACCAGAGGTTTGAAGCATCACTATCCAGCAAGGAAAATCTAAAGTTTGGGGGTGTTACTTATGCAGCTGTTTACCTCGCCATTAACAGCTAGCTGCTCATTGTTGAGATGTCCGATGTTCTTGAAATCAGCAGCTGCAAGCTTTAAAGGGGTATACAGGTCAACTCTACAGATGTAGTCGTAGAGTGAGATGTTAGTCCTGTTGTGGAAATATTCGCGCAATTGCGTAACTTGAGAGTCACACAATCGGCGAACATCAATGATCCCTCTACCTCCAAGCTTGCGTGGTAGAACTATTCTTTCTACAGATGTCCAGATGTCCTCACATGGTTCATTCTGTGCTCGGACATTTTCATGCAGATGATTCTGTTAAGCCTCTCAAGGTCAGTCATAGACCAGGTGACCAGAGCAAAGGAGTATGCTAGGAGAGAAACGTCCTAGGTGTTAATTGCGTCACGATGTTCTTCGCACTGAGAACGGACGCCAGTATCAAACCAAGGCGATCCAAACAAGTAGTCTCTTAAACTTTTGTCTGTGATTTGCCTTAAGCTAAATGTTTGATCCGTACATGACCTTTCTGACATAAACCCACTTTAGACTTACGAAATCTTTTCTTCTGTTTGAGTATGTTTTACTTACGGTACTTAATAAGCAGATCCCTCTTTAATAATTGCAGTCGCGTTTATCTTCCTTTCTTTTGTATATTGGCACGATAATCGCATTTTTCCAATCACCTGCGACTTCTCCTATTTCGATACATAGATTTATTGGTTCGCACAGTCTATGTGGTCTGTACTCGCCACCGTGTTTAAGCATTTCCACGTTAATAATGTCTACCCCGGAAGCTTGACCGTTTTTCAGGTTCTTGATTATGTCCCTAACCTCAGTGGCAGAGACTTTCTTAATCGAGTTTTCTAATGCATTATGTTCTAAAGGGCATTTGTGGTTTCTTATATCTTTATCTTCGGATTGTCCCAAAAAATGGTCTCTGAAAGCGTCTCTAATCCCGCCTGCCTCATATTGCATTTCCCCTTTGTTAATTCTCATGGTGACAAATTCTGTACTTTTGATTACCTCCATTGCTTTATAAAGTAGTTTCTTGCATCCTTCAAAGTCGTTTTGTATTTTCTTCTCTTCTTCTGCTCTAATTTTATCTTTGCTTTCTCTAATTAGTCGCTTGAGTATCCTTTTTTTGAGTCTATAATCATTTATACGTCTATTTCTTTCCGCATCACTAAGACCTGTCGTGTTCAAAGTTCTCATGTACGCTTCTTTCTCTGTTTTTTGGGCATCCGCATTTTCATCATTCCTCCATGCAACATCAGACATTCTTCCTACAGCCACGGTACCACACACTTTGATCGCATATCTAGCAATGAAATCCCGGAACATAGTTTATGCGCCTTCTATATCTTTATTCCATATAAGCGCATCCCAAGTTTCCTTACCTATGCTTTCGATTATCTTAGTTTGGAAATCTATTCGCCCATCCGGTTTCTATAGGTTCTCAATTTGGATTCGAGTATGTTTTGTTTGTATGGTTCTCTTTTTTCTCAATCCCCGACCTAAGGTAATTTTGGAGACAAGAAGGTAAAGATCGGTATTGCATTCAGAACCTCTCATGACCCTTGTATGGTACCGATAATGCCAAAATGGAATTTTACTTACGCGCCATTCTAGAAAGGCGTGAAAATTACTCTTGACGATATTTCCACCTCTTCAAAACATGAAAATTGCAGTTGACAGTTCCCTTTTCTCTGCTAAGTACAAATTCATTTATCGTTTATAATTAGCGAAAAAATATCCAAAAATTCAAACTTAACTAAATCCATGGACAAACCTCCTAACCGAAAATATATATGGGGCATTATTTCTTAAGTCTACATAAATTAAAGATCTAATTTTTTCAAACATCAAAAATTCGCCGAGGTAGAGAGAGTTAAATTTTTATACTTTGCACAAAGAGCGTCTATTTCGCATACAAATATATTTTGATGAGGGGTATATACAAAATCTGTACCTGGGACATTCTTTAACAAATCGTACGGATTTGGACCAAAAAAAATTGCCACCTCTCCAAATCTTGTCAAATTTTTTTATGAAGTTCTTATTGTATATAAATAGACGCGTATACGAGGATTTTGTTCAAAAAAAATTTTTTCCGGAAATACGTCCATTGAGAATTTTAATGCTTTATCCCACTCTGTTACATGTTAAATTCATTATCTCTTGTTCTACTGATGATATCGTTAGCATGTTTCTTTTATTTTAAAGGTTATAATATCAGCTTCCAGTCACGCGAAAGTTGTATATTACTATCGTATTTGTTATGTTTTCAGAAACAAAACCCTTTTTTCAGAAAGATCAAGCCGTTTCTAGTTGAAGAGTGAGAAAGTAATTTCAACTGCGTTTCACGCAGGGCGGGCAGCGCACGACGCGTTGAAACGTCTAGGAGCGTGTCTGAACATTTAGTACTCGAGCGTGCTAAGAACATAACAAATACGATAGTAATTTTTTAAATCGATTTCGTTGTGGTTAACATTATGATAATATTGTTTAAACAATTAAATTGTTATAATTCTTAAGGAAACTCAAGTTGAAGGAACAACTTTCACGTGACTGGAAGCTGATATTATTACCTTTAAAATAAAAGAAGAATCCTAACGATATCATGAGTAGAAACAGAGATAATGAATTTATTATGTAACAGAATGGGATAAACTATTAAAATTCACAATGGACGTATTTCCAGAAAAATTTTTTTTTGCACAAAAACCTCGTATACGTGTCCTTTCATTCTCGGTATAGACTTCAAAAAAAAAAAATTTTGGGACTAATCAAAATTTTCAAGTTAAAAACGTGTTCGATTTGTAAAAGAATGTCCCACCTACAACTTTTCCATAGATTATTTCCTAATTTTTCGAAGTAATTAAAAAACATTTTGAAAAATTCAAAATTGAAAGACCATTTTTAGAATTAAAAGAGAATCTTGTAAAAAGTAGAGATCAAATTTTGCCCATTGTACTTTTATCTTGTCCAGGAAGAAATTAGAAACTTTTCCAATGATTTGCTATCGTGCTTTCTTCGTTTCGATCGGACAGTAGTTTCTTTTTCGGAAGTTTAATTGCTATTAAGGTTAAATTCGAATCTATTAGGTTTTTATACTTTTGTGAATTTCAATAAAAATGAAAATTTGTTAATTATGATAGTAATGTTTTAAAATCCACATTGATAAAATATAAATATTATCCCAAAAGTTCTCGTAATTCAAAAATGATATTTCAAGACAGACGACCATCTCGGATCGGCGTGCATTACTAATTTTTCACGAATGTCACCAAATCTTAATTATAATTTTTTCCACAGGTACCGCTCACCTATCTTTTGCTGCTCCTCTTTTCGCCAAGCGCGGCCATTATGTAGTGGGTTTTAATAATAGAATTTCCAAATTCCAATGGAATAGCCAAACAAACAATTCCGGTATTATAGTGAGGACACTTAAATCAGTCCAGCTACAGCAAAACGAAGAATTTAATTTTGGAATTTGTGACGGTCATCAGGGACTATGGTTTGGTAAGAAAAAGCTAGTGAATTTGAGTTTAAACTTTAAATTAAATACAAAGGGAAAACAAATTCAAATAATACGGTCCAACCGGTGTTGATGATGCTGGTTTATATCCGATTACCCTTAATTAACCTTACATATCGTATATACAGATTTACTCTAAATTATATAAAATTATGATGAATGACTCCGCGTAAACTGACAGACGTACGTGAATTTTTAATTAAAAAAGACTAATTCTTAATAAAATATATAAAATTTCAAGCAAGTAATACAATTTTTAACCCGAAACATTAAATCTGTAAAATATAATATAATACTATAATATAATTATTAAAAAATATACAACAATACATGAAATATCAAACGAGAATATAATCATTAAAGAAGAATTTTTAACAAAATGCATACATTTTTAACAAAGAAGATGAATTTTAGAGCAAGGAGTGAATTTACAAAGAAAATTGTGAATCTCCAAGTGCCACAGATAAATATTTAGTTCAAGAATGTTTTCGCCCAACTAAAAGCAATGAACGTCATAGACGTCCGTTGTGGGACGATGGTTGTGGGGACTAAAGCGCAGGCTTTGGACCCACTCTGTCGTCCTGCGGGTTCGATTCCCGCCTCGCACTCTGGAAGAGCTTCGGTGGCCCAGGCGGTGCACACTAGCCTAGCAAGGGAGTTGTTCATCTCCGGAGAGTCGTGGGACCGGTACCTCTAGAGAAAAAAGGTTTTCTAAGTACTTAGGGCTGCTGCTCTTGGTGGTTCGGAACTCACCTTAAACTTTAGGTCCCCCTCCCAACACCAAGTAAGTGTGTGGAAGGTATGTAAAGGATAGGGAAGAAGGTGCCAGAAAAATGTAAACCCTTAGGGGACATATTAGAAGCTTCCATAGTAGAAATAGATTACAAAAGAAGAGTTCTCTCCGCTTGATTAATTTTTTTATTCAGAATTTAATATTCTATTCCAGGGACGGTGAAAACTCATGGAGGACACGATTTGGGAAGTCTTTGGTCTTTCTATCCACTTGATAAATCCAATCAACTTATAAACCAAGTACGTCTGAAAAATATTGTGAGCAAAGGCATCGTGTGGGACACTAACGAGTATAACAAATTATATTACATGGATGATGTAAATCAGAAAATCCTATTGTTCGCATATAATTATGAAGAAAAAAGAGTTATTAGTAAGTTTTTATTCAAAAATTGCTATTTCAAGGAAACAATTCTCTATTTCTAGCAAGACACGGATAAGTTATACCATTTGTTAAAACATTAATTTTCAAGACAGAAAAATCGGATTTTCAAGAAAAGAGCTTAAATTTAAACTTAACTGATGAATTTTCCACTGAAATGATTTAACTTTAACTAAAACAGTTTAATTTTAAACCAAAAAGATTAAATTACAACTTAAAAAATAAATCTTGCCCGAAATTTTGCATTTTCAGTTAGGAAAGATTAATTTTCTACCATAAATATGACTTTTTAACAAAATATAAGAATTTTCACACAAATATTTGAAATTAATGAAATTTTTAACTTAATATTTAAATTTTAACTGAAAAAATTAATTTTTACCGGAAATATGAATAAGTAAAATAGAATCCTTCAATTGTCGTTTGCAAAATAAACTAATTTTCAAGACAAAAAATCTAACGTATTCATTTAAGGCGGAAAAATTGTTTAGACAAATCCTAATTTGGAAATAATTCAAATTAGCTTAAGATATATTTAGAATTTTTGAAAAGATTCCACAAATTTAGATTTCTTAAAGATTTCGAAAAGAAAATGTAGATGCTTCATAAGCATTTTGAAAAGTTTAAGAATAATACAAAATTTTATGAAAATTCCTAGAAAAAAAAAGGATTTTTTTTTCAAACATTAATTTTAAAAGAATATTAAGCAAAGCAAATTAGATTTCTGGAAAATTTAAAAATGATTTTTTTAACAAATGTTCAAAATAATATTTAAAACTATTTCAGGACAAATTTGGATTTATAAATTAATACTTACAGCTTGAAATAGCTTAAATTATATAATTATTTTTTTTTAAATTTGTTTGATTGACAGAACAAAACACTAAAACCTTTTCTAGATCAATCTACGAATAAATACAATAAATTGCGACCCAAATTATGAAAAAGTACAACAATTTTCTATTATTTAGACCAAATTTGGAAAAAGGTCTTTTTTATCATATATTGTTGTATTTTATCATAATTCTCGCTTCTTAAGATAGATTAAAACTACGAGAATCTCTATTTTTATGCAACAAAATGTTGTTCGTTTTTACCTAGACTGACAAATTTATAAAATATTGCAATGAGATAATTATAAATTAAGATGTGTACATGATGGCTATTTAAAAAAGGTTCTATGTGCAGACGTTAAAGGAATGTCAGAATATTAAAAAACAATAATTAATAATCATTAATAAACAAAAAGATACCCTCTGTTTGAAGTTTTTTTATTGAAATACACATATAGCAACAAAGTAAATCACCTACATGTTATTTATCTGAAGTTGGACGAAAACGCTGCAAACATTTGAAAACTACAATTACCTGACGACGAATAATTTTTATTCGCATCGTTATAAAAAAATTCGTTTTTAGTGGTAGAATATTAATATTTTTGAAGTCGTATTAATACCATATCAATAAAAAAACTAAGTGGGAATTTAAATTTTTATATTTCAACTCGTAATTATATCACTTTCTTTAGGGTTCACTCGAGTCGTCTTTGACTTGCATGAATGGCATGACAACCTGCCACATCCTATCTACAGTGGTCATTCCCTTCTCGGTCGTATGACAATTGATATTAGAAGCCACCTCTGGGTGCCTCTTAATGGAGGTTCACATGTAGGGATTGAATATCTCTCAAAATATTTCTAAAAATGAATCTTCCTGTAAAGTTAACGTTTTCAAATTTTCCTTAGGTACTTGATATTGATCCAAGTAGATTTAATCACGTGATTCGATTCATTCGCCTGCCTGCAGCCAAACTCAACGCATGTGTTTTCGCACATGATGATCGATTCAATATTTTATATGTATCTTCACTGCCACATAGATCCAACGCAGCAGGTGAACACGACCTAGAAGGTGGTAAGATTTTCACTGTCTCTAACCTTGGCGATGACGTGCTAGGATTTAGGGCATTCTCATTCAACTTTCCTAGGCGACCTCCACGAGGACCATCAAGAGGCGACGAACATCGGTACTGGGAGTAAAGTGGGCGTTGCTCTCGGGCGCGCAGTAGGGAAAAAGATGCATTTTTTGTTTTAAAACAATGTAAAGCCAAAAAATATTGACCGATTTGGACAAAGAAAGTTAAAAAAATACGACAAAGATTTGTAAAAGAGATTTCAGGCCTCATTTTTAAATTATACTTGCATTTTTTATAAATAAAGGAATATGACGACAAAAATAGCAATTTCTTCTATTTGACGTTCCCGGAGCTCGACTATTAAATTTGTTAATTCGAAAATATAAAATTGATCTGCATCCACAGATGCTCCAATAATGCATGTTTTTGTAATATATGCATGTTTTTTTGAGAAATGCCTTGTCTAAACAGTTTTTTATTGAATTTGTTCAGAGAAATCATAAAATTTATCAAGAAATTTAATCTAGCAGAAAGTTCCTAATTAAAAAATAGCATGGAAAAATCGGATATTTCTGTTAAAAAATACCTGAATATTGCATTCGTTTATTTAATTTGAGTATAATATTAAAAATAATAATTTTAAAAAGAAATGTCTACATCTCTTTTTTTTTATTCAAGTTTCTTGCAAAATAACTTTAAGAGAGGTAAAATGGTGAAAAATTGTGAGACATTCTTTTAACAAATAATTTGTGCATGCAATTATTACTATTTTACAGATAAAGACTGTTGTTTAATTTGTTGGCGATCAAATTTCATTGGTCTCACCTTGAGCATTTCAGATAATTTTCAGCTTCATAATTATCCCTACGAACGTAGTTGCACATCTGGGCATCTAGTGGAATATATCATGTTTACACTGAATTTTGGCTCATGCTATGTTGTGGTATGCTAAGCCGCGCTGTCAGCCACCTGAAAAACTGTCCAAGCAAAATTTTGCTGTGCGATATTAGACTAAATAATTGTTATTAAGCAAACTGTTGGGGTTTTTAAATAAAGAACCACAGTTTACACAAAAACACTCCGTTTCTTAATAATAAAGAAAATAAAGTCACCGAAAATGCGAGTGAGAATCAATACGTCAAGCGCTGTTATCTAAGACGTTCTCGTACGTCCGACGGACTAACTTTCGAAAAGAGTCAAGCTCATCAGGAGCCCATTAATCCCCACTCTCGTATCATAATATAAATGATAAGTATAGATATAATTGCTTGCAGAGTTTGCCTAAGTAATAAGAACATTTTCAAATATTACAGACTTCAACACAAACTAATTGAAATAATAATGGAATTGGAATAATAATGAAATTATAACTTCCTAATGCAACTTTCAAATGTTAGGTGTCATGACCGTCGACATTTTAACTAAAACCGGGATGTACGAGGGTTGTCCGTAAAATAAGGTTTTCAGTGTTTTTTCACAGTGTAAAACATGTTTAATTCCATGAATCCATACCCCTCCTCTTGTTTTGAATTGCGCGGTGCAATTTTCGCAGTGTCTCGCAGTACCGGCAGCGTTGATTGTTGTACCGGTGGGCAAGAACTCGCACAACAATACCCCCTTCCTGTTCTAAAACACGGTTGTCATCACTTTGCCCCTAAGTCTTGTCTCCAGTGACGATAGAGTCGAGGTATTCCTCGCCATGAGTTCTGTGGTCTTGAAGAAGTTCTCGGGTCGATTCAACGCGTTGACATTTGTGGTCTTCGGTCAACATTCTTGGCACCCACCTCGCGCAAACCTTAGCATACCCTAGATGCTCCGTCAAAATCTTGTTAATAGGGGTTTTGCTAATATTAGGGATCATTTCGGAGAGCTCACGAACCGTCACTCTTCGATCTGAGAGCACCGCTGCCTCCACTTTTGTGACTATTTCGTCAGTAACAGATGGCCGTCAGGAACGTTCCTCATCATGGACGTCAGTACGCCCGTTCTTGAACTCTCTGTACCATTTACGCAGGTGTTGTACGCTCATACACATGTATTTTGCATTTGTATTTGTATTTATTGATGAAAAGTTCCTAGGGCTAGGTAGCCCTATAAGGAACATATGGTACATAGTACTTAATAAAATGTAACAAACATCAGATTGACGATTAAAATAAAATAATTATTAACAAAAGAGTACTTAATTATAATTAAATAAAGTTAGATTAGATCTATTATTTTCTGTAGAATGTGAATATGTCTACGCACACGTACATATAATAAATAAATACATTAATACGCACACTAATAAATCTTTATATCTCTATGACTAAAATGTTACTAATGCGTAATTTCGAGGGTGGGATTTGAAGTGTTATATAAGTAAGCCAAAAGAAGTTTTCTAAAGTGAAAATGTGAAGTTGCATTTCTTATTGTTATAGGTAGTTAGTTCCAAAGATAAGCACCGCGAATAATAAATGACCTCTGCATTTTGCAAGTACGGTGTGACTGAATTTTTAGCACTTTTTTCCTTTCATGTAGTTTGGAATGTGTCGGTTGATCTGTGTCAATAAAATGGAAAATGTTAGGAAGGTAATGAGGAGCTCCATTGTTGTAAATACTATACATCAAGCTGCCCATAAAAAATTGTCTTCTTTTGGCTACGTTAAGAAGTCCTGCTTTTTCTCTGTATTGGATAATAATTTTTACTTTTGAGGAGGTTATAGATGAGCCGAATGCAAGAATTCGGCGTACACTCGAGCTTATCACTTAGCTCGGCAGTAATATCATCATATACTACACAGACATAGTCAAAGAAAGGGGGTATGAGACTTTTAATTAGGAGTATACAAGTTGGAGTAGGAAGTGAATCTTTATTCCTGTTAAGCTGTTGAAGGACTCCAAAGTTCTGAAGGTATCCAAGACCTGGTTATTCCAGAAAAGTGTACGATTAAGAATAAAGCCTAAATCTTTCACAGATTCCACAAAAGGAATGACACGTCCATCAATGAAAAGAGAAGGTAGGGCTGCAACTGTATTAGGTGATGGAGAGGAAGAAGGTCCTATGATTATAGCCATAATTTTAGCAGGGTTAAGAGTGAGACTACATGTTAAGGCCCACTAAAGCACGATATCGATATCCTCCTGCACCTTTTGAAGTAAAATCTAAAGAGTGGCAATAGGCCTAGAGAGGTAAAGCTTAAAGTCGTCAGCATATTTGTGATAGTTACAGTGCCGAAGGTCACTGCCGAGATCAGAGATATAAATATTAAATAAAGTAGGTGCAAGAGAGGATCCTTGAGGGACACCACACTTAACTTCCCCGCAATCAGAACGCTCTACATTGCTTATTTGTACTCTTTCAGAGTGATTATTTAAATACGATTGAAACCTTATGACCACCACATGAGAGAGGTCAAGTGATTTAAACCTAGTCAAAAGTAGATTATGGTTAACTGTGTCAATCGCCTTAGGAAAATCAAACAGGATTACAACAGTTATCTCCCTTCTAGCAATTGCCAGTTTCAGGTCTGAAGTTACTGTAAGTGAAGCCGTAAGCGTACTATGCCTAGCCCTGAATCCGGACTGCAGTGGGTCAATTAAATTGTTAGTTTTAAGGGGTGCCGTAAGCTGTTGATGGACAATACTCTCGAAGGGTTTAGATAAGGCACACAGAATGATAGGACGGAAGTCTTTGGGAGAGTTGGGGTTAGTTATACTTTTAATTATATAGGGTTAGTCATATAGTTACTTGTCTCCATAGATTTCACATAGCTAGGAATGGATTTCTACCGGCGCAATGTTTTTTGCAGACAGAAAACGGATCACAAACCGCAGCTCACACCTGGCGGACGCATAGTTGCCAAGCCAAGACTGTGCTCTGCAGGCAGCTCGCTAGGAAAGGATTTGGAGTGACTGAACCAAGGTACACTACAAAATCGCGGGATCCACCGTAACAGCGCTTTTCAGGACTCTAGCGCCATAGGAACCTGATTTTACGGACAACCCTCGTAAAGAAAAAGTCATGACCATCTACATATATAATTAGGTATTTTCATTGTAAACATCAGCTAACATCATAATTAGCTTTTACGAGTATATTAGCAAAATAGGGTAAAAATGAACTGAATCCCATGTATTTGGTCCCTTGTTTTCCAAAAGCAGTCTCTAAATGATGATTTTAACGTAGAGTCTCATAATGAATCTGTGTGGCTCAAATTTGTTGCAACTCAGTTGAACATCGATGGTGTAGATTGGAGGATCGGCGATTTTCTGTGTTATTATGTAATATTGGGATATCTTTGATTAATGTCATTTCACGAAACTTAAGCTATTTTAACAATTTAGATGTTATTTGCGAGCACAGGGAACGTGCAATTGAAAAATTTGCCATTTTTTCGTCATAGCTGTTTATTCATAAAAAAGGATGAAAAGCCTAATTTTGAAATCAGCCCCGACATGTCTCCTAGAAATCTGATGATTTTGAACTAAAAGAGTCAATTTTTTACCATTGTGAGGCCGGTAGGCGCCAGATTATCCAAATTACGATGGGGCTTATTCTTTTCTTTTAATTTTAAATACTGTTTGGGATGCATATAATTTACATAATTTAAATGTAGCTAAAGACATCCTAATAAGTATGCAAAATTTAAAGAAAAAACTATATTGAATGAGTACCTTCCATTATATTCTGCACAGTTTTGCATTACGATCTGCCATCTATGGAAAAAATCATTTTTCTGTAAACACAGACAAATTTGCGATTAGTGACCTCTGAATAATACCAGATTTCTTTTTCCTTCTGTGAGGTTTATTTTTAACAAAAAGTTAGTTTCGACTAAAAAGGATATATCTTGACAATGCTGTTTATCTTCAACAAATTAGGTCAAATTTCAACAAAAAAGTTGAAATGTCATTTCAAAAATTAAAAAAAAAAAGCAAAAAAAACTAAAAAGATAAATTTTGTACAAAAAAATTAAATGATTAACAAATTACATGAATTTTTAACCAAATAGTTGAATTTTTAACGACAAAAGTTACATTTACAATACAAAATACAACAGTTAAGTTTTCAGTTGAAAAAATAATTTTCAAAATAAAAATGGCAAATTTCCCAAGATATAGATAAAATATTCTACAAAGTGGTTAGATCAACTAATAGTTGAATTTTTAAAACTTCTTTTATTTTTAATTTAAAAAATTGTAATTTATAATAACAAATAATCCAGTTGAATTTTCAATTGAAAAAATAATGTTTTAACAAAAACAAATGAAATTTTAACAAAATAATTTAATTTTTCACCTAGAAGATTAATATTTTACAGATCAAGACAAATTTTTAATAGAAAATATAAATTTTCTACCAAATAGTTTAATTTTTAGTTGACAAAATTAGTTGCTAACCAAAAACAGTAATTTTTTCCAATTATAAGCAAATTTTATACAAAGTAAATTAACTTTTAACCAATTGGATGAATTTGAACCTTGCAGATTAATTTTTTGCTAAAAGAGAAGAAATTTCAACCAATAAACTGAATTTTCGACTAAAAAAGATTAAGTTTTAAAAAATGGTATAATTAAACTTTCAGCGAATGAATTCATTATGAAAAAAAAGTTACAACAAAATAGTTAAAAACTATTTAAATCACCGATACAAATTACTTCAAATATCCCGAATAATCATGGAACGCGACAAAGTCTAAATTAATAAAAATGCAAGTTATGAATCGTTATAATATACATTTATGGAAATGATATACAATTTGAGGGAAAAACTTGAGTGTAAAGCACGAGATACGTGATGATAATCTGTTCTTTAAAGCCAATGGAGCTTTATCGAAAGAGAATTCACTATTAAGAAATTACTGTTTCCGTTGATTTAACGTTTAGTTTTAGAAAGGCCGTGCACTAGTGTGTTATTTAAATAAATAACACGAAAATTCAATCAATCTAAAAATTTTATAACCCCTTTCTCACACTATTCCCCTCCCCACCTCATGAGTCACGCGTACCCTGAAAAGGAAACGGCTTAATAGTGAAATAATAATAATATTAACATTGAATCATTTAGAATCTCAATGTGTTTTACCTTGCTCTATTTACCTGCTGCGTCTAGATTCTTCGAAAACATTTCTTCATTTCTCACAAATTCTAATTAACACATTTCGCAGGTTTCGTATTCCGCAATCTGTTTTTCACCTATAATTTGGAATAATTATATTTAATATTTGTTAGGAAATTATAATTAAATTAAATTATATTTTTAATAACAAAATGAATATTTAGACAGAAAGTCACTAGGTGCTCAATAAATACTGTTCTATAAAATCGTTGCAAATAGAAGAGAATCGATCAGAGCATAAAAAATTAGGTATTAATTAAAATTTAATTCAAATGTCGACTTTTTGCTTTCGGGGTCTTTCATAAATCACGAAATCGCTTTTTTGCTAATTTGAAACATTTTTCCATATACAAATTTGAAATATTTGTCATAAGGGCAACCGCAGGATTTCGCCGGGATCGGGTGCTAATCTGAAAATGTGCACCCGATCCCAGCGAAATCGCGGTGAAATTTCAGCTATAACCACGTCTCACTAACGTGAGATAGATGGTTACAGTCTGTGACGGAATCAATACGGCGATCCGACAAAAGTCTCGTGCACCCTGAGGACACGG
The DNA here is from genome assembly GCA_010014905.2 of Druon quercuslanigerum. Lineage (NCBI taxonomy): Eukaryota > Metazoa > Arthropoda > Insecta > Hymenoptera > Cynipidae > Druon > Druon quercuslanigerum. The sequence goes on from JAAAKG020125200.1 coordinate 14,306, forward strand.
AGCGACCCGCATTTTCCCCGCAAGAGTTTTAGCATATTGTTTAGACGCAGGGATGCTTGTTAGGTTATTAACCAGCGAAAGCTCCAAAAGCGCCGATGATAAGGACGAATTATTTAACAGACTATGATGTTCTTGTCAGCTGGTGCCGAAAATTCGATAACGAACATGGTTCGCTTTTCAAAGTCAAGCAGAACTATGTTAGGCCTTGAGTGTGTAACAGAAACAATTGTCGAGAATATAAAGTTCCAGTATATGCGACACTTCTCATTCTCGTGCACCCTGAGGACACGGAGCGACCCGCATTTTCCCCGCAAAAGTTTTAGCATATTGTTTAGACGCAGGGATGCTTGTTAGGTTATTAACCAACGAAAGCTTAGCACCTCCAAGAGCGCTGATGATAAGGACGATTAATTCAACAGACTATGATGTTTTTGTCAGATGGTACCAAAAATTCGATAACGAACATGGTTCGCTTCTCAAAGTCAAGGAGAACTATGTTAGGCCTTGAGTGTGTAACAGAAACAATGTCGAGAATACAAAGTTCCAGTATATGCGGCACTTCTCATTCTCGACAATTGACTCTATTTCCCTAGGAGCGTTTA
>JAAAKG020125211.1:0-14907 GCA_010014905.2 Druon quercuslanigerum
GTACTTGAGCGCGCCAAAAAGTGTACCCGTCAGTCAGTAAGTCAGTGCCAATTAATAATCAAGTCACCGTTATTTTAGTATCTATTAATAATAATATATTTTTTTAAACGCTCAAATCATGCATTGGGAATAAAAACTATTGTATGTAACACGAGGATGCCACATTTTTTTGACATGAATGACGTGAAGGGCATCCTCTTGATGCATAATATACTATACTATACTACGCCGGCTCGCGGCACATAAATTTTTGTGCAGGATTGAGCAGATATATGACTGATCATCTGCGAATGAGATTTTGATTTGTTTTCTGCTGCCTACACCTACAGAGAGGTGCATTGTGACAAGAAGCACCTAATTTTGCCTTAAAAGTGGTTATAAATCTGAAAGTTTGTCATTCTGCCCTAAGAATATTGTTTTTCTTTTAAAGAATAAACTGCAGGTAGGAAAAATTTTAAATTTCTAGTCCATTTTCTACTACACGTAGAAGTCACAGCGTTATTTTTCTCTCTATTTTCGCCACAATAACGCTAGTTTTTCGATCGATGTTCCACAGTATGTCTGCGAATCAATTCACGATGAGAAGGACTTCGTGGGTTCTTTGTTACCATCCGTTCGAGTATAAACATCGTACGAGCTGTAAAGGATTCAGATCAATATCAGATTATTTACAAAAAAAATTCGTTTCTATACCAAAATTCGCAAAAATTTGCACTGACTGTCGGAAAGAAATGGCTAATATTTCTGCTATGTCTCCACTGTACATTTTGGACTAAAAAAAATGGTTCAGAAAAAGAAGAGGTATTGTTTAAAAACAAACTTCCATAACGAAATTTGTAAATAAATGTAACGATGTCCAAAATCAATTAATCTGTAAAAGATAAATCCTGTAATGTATTTATAAACTTGTAGGACAATATGGAAGAAGAAGCCAGGGAACTTCTTACATCAAATGACCATTGAATTTGATGCGGAAATCTCTGATATGCCTTCACCTTCAAAGTTGAGACAGATTTCAGATTCATGCATAGACATATAAAGGATAGACCGACAGTCTCTTTAATCCGCCGACGCTCCTGCTCAGAGAGAGAGAGATAGAGAGAGAGCGATTATAGTGACTACGTCTTTCTCTTTCTACTGAGTACTTCTTTCTCTTTCTACTGGGGTAACGTGCGCGAGTCGACTGTTGGCGCGCTCCGCTCTCACCAGCCCACGTGACCCCAGTAGAAAGAGAAAGAAGTACTCACTAATATCCTTCTCTCTCTCTCTCTAAACAGGAGCGTCGGCGGATCAAAGATACTTTCGGTCTATCCTTTATATGTCTATGGATTCATGTAAAAATGAGGAACATCAATCGGGCGTAGAAGTTCTGAATCAAATTAAAGAGAAATTCGCGAGCTCGGTAGATAATTCTGAAAAACTAGGACTGCTTACACTCGCACCAACGTCGTGGGGTCGAAGGAAAGTAGCTATTTAGTTTGGGGCTTCTGAGTGTCAAGTGCGGATATCAAAAGAATTAGTTGAAACTTACGGTATTTTGACTCCGCCAAGTCCGAAAAAAGGTAAAACTTTGTCTGTGGATGCAGCTAATTCGATTTTAAAATTTATACGAGAATGATGAGTATAGTAGTATTATGGCAGGGATGAAAGATTACGTTTCCGTCAAAAAATCTGATGGATCTAGAGAAAAACTTAAAAAAAGGATGATTCTCTCTAATCTTTCTGAACTGTATCAGATTTTCAAAAAATCTAACCCGAAAGTAGAGGTGGGCTTGTCAAAATTGAGACAATTAAGGCCAAAAAACTGTGTACTTCCTGGTGCCAGTGGTACTCATACAGTATGTGTGTGTGATCATCAAGGAAATGTAAGCCTTATGTATGAATCTCTCAATTTCAAAGACCTAACTCGTGAAAGTGATTTTATCATCGAAACATACCATTATGTCTTTAAAATCCTCAACTGTAAAAATTCTACTACCGACTGCTTTTTGAATGAATGTAAAAATTGTCCTGGTGTAGAAGCATTGAAAAATTTCTTGAAGCCGCTTTTCGCAGAGCAAAACTTGGAAAATGTAGAATATCAATGCTGGCAAACAACCGACAGAAGCACATTATTGACTCTTAAATCGAATGTAGAATATTTCGTGAAGGAGTTTTCTAGTCTCCTTTTCAAGTTGAAACCCCATTCTTTTATTGCCAAGCAACAGTCCAATTTTTTAAAAAATTCAAGCAAAATTTAAAAACTGGAGACTTTATCATAACTTGCGATTTTGCCGAAAATTTTGCATTTGTCGCGTAAAATGCAGCACAGTCATTTCATTGGAACAATGACCAGGTCACGATTTTCACAATTGTTTTTTATTATCAACACCATGGAAATATGAGGCATGGGAGCGTGGCGATTCTTTCAGATAATTTGAAACATGACACAGTTTCGGTTTATGCTTATCAAAAACTGTTGATTGAATATTTGAAAGATAATTTTGCACTTTCGAGAATTTTTTATTTTACCCACGGTGCGACCCAGCAATTCAAAAAAAAATTCAATTTTCAAAACCTCTTGCATCATGAGGAAGATTTTGGCATTACAGCTAAGTGGCATTTCCATGCAAACGCACATGGCAAAGGTCCATGTGATGGAATAGGCGGAAATATAAAGAGATTCGCACGGCTTGCAAGTTTAAAAGCGTACTCAAAAAATCTAATTTTGAATTGCGATGCTTTATATGCTTGGTCAAAGGGAAATATAAAAGAGACGAAAATTCTCTTCAGTTCGAAAGAGAGTCACAACATTCTAGTAGGCGAACTAGACGATAGATCCCTGGAACTCAAAAATTTCACTCTTTCGATCCGATTTCGACTCATCAACTTGAAGTTCGAAGATATTCTGTACAAGATAAAGCTACAGTTTATCCAAAAAAAGTTATAAATATTCGGAAAGAGTAAGATTTTGAGAGATTGTATTTTTAATGCGTATTTTAATACGACGCAAATAACAATTTCGAATTTAAACTCTCCTTTAGAATTGTGCTGCCGCATTCGATATTTTCAAAGTAAAGAATTAATTTTTAATTCTTTGAAACTCTTAATTTAATTTAAAACGTGCATATTTCTAAAGAGTAAATTTACATGAAAAATTATGAAGTTTTAAAATTAAAGCATTTTCCTACTTAAAGGATTAGAAATTCGATTTAAAATTAAATGTACTGAGGGAGTAAATAAAAAATGTCTCCTAACATCTTAAATGCGAGAAAAATTTTTACGGTATCTTACAGGGGGTTTAAAAATAACTCATAGGTAAATAAGCCTATGATTATTTTCTTCTTAAAATACTTTTGCAAGAGAATAATAAGCAACCTTTTTTATTTCTTTCAACAAAATAAAAATAAAGTGGGGCTTTGACAAAATATTGAAGCCTTAAGAACAATAATAGATCTAATTTTAATTTCAAGTACCAGTTGATTGTGACATTTTAACCCTACTTCGGATTGCAAACAATATTATATTTTAGTAATTCTTTTTTTATAAATAAATTATTAGGTTGGACGAATGTTGTCTGTCATTATTATTTTAAAATTAATTGCGATGGAGCGACCCTTGCCTAATGGAGATTCCTTTATTTCTTCTTGGGTCATATCTTCTATGGCGCCGGTATTCATATTTATTTTTACGCGCTTTTCAATTGGATATTGAGAGTTGTATTCATATTTTTTTGTATATATTCCACGAAGTATTCTATCACCCTCGAATATTCCAAATACGTCACCATTTGACGCTGATAATACAGCTTGCGGTTCTGTTGGCATGGGCAGACGCTGCTCATATTTTGCTCTAATTATAAGTGGTTTATCGCGAGGAAAAGTGTATCTTCGAATTTCGAACTGTCGGTTCACATTCGCTTTAGGAATAAGCCGAACAAATTCAAGTTGATCATATTTAATTCCAAGTATGTGTTTAGAAGAAGTAATGGCAGGAGTAGACTTTGACCTGGCAGGAAGAGTAGACTCTGTAGATGAAGAGTTTTCTGAACGAGGGACACCGGGAATAGGTGCTCCGTTAGGTAAGCAATCAAACTGTAAACTGAAGTCTGCAACAAGAAAAAGAGGATTAAATTTTCCATTCGTATTCCCCACAGAGCACACTTCCCGAATAAACCTAGTCTTTTCTTAGGACTTGGTCAAAGTGGCCTGGAGAAAAAACCAGATCGCCTTATGTTTAGCACTATACTTAAACCTATTTTAAAACGTAGGTTCATGTCCGCTGCGATTTATTGGTTTTTTTTAAAGAAAGCAAATTAATATAAATATAATCAGCCCAGAAATTGTCATTTTAAAGTAGTGTTCTTTTAAAATTAAGACTTTGAAATTATAGTTAAGAACAATTCAATTTTCTTGATAATTTATGAATAGAAAAAATTTATTTATTTTGTTAAGTCAGAAAACATTAATTAACATCTCGGACATCAAAAAAATTATAGCGATGGCAAGCAACGGCCGTCTTGCAAATTAATTTGCCTTGTCTAGTCGAAGCATTCTTATATCCCTGGCGATTAATTTCAGTTGCGAGAAAGGCACGCAATAATAATGAGATCGATCATGCTGTACAAAGCGTCTTAAGTTTCGACTGCGGCAACTGTACAATTAATGCCAGGTTTATACGTTTCAAGCCTATGCGCACTAGGAGAGGGGCACGTGCACTGTGATTTGCTATCCCCTTTTCTCCTGCGAGAAGTGCTGCAAGTAAGTACCGTGTTGAACCATAACTAAAAACTGAGGTTATGTTCCCGTAAATATTGTCAATGTCAATATACGTGCTTATTTATTTCTGTGTTTTTGTACAGAAATAAGTTAACACATTGTGACCTACATAAAGTGTGCAGATTGAATAATGTGACAGTATAATGTGACTTTGAAAAAGTTTTTGCAAAAAATTGATATAACCTCAATTTCTGCCGTTGCTGTGGTTGTTTAGCACTGTTTCTCACTCGCACTTTTCTCGCGAAAGAAAAGGAGCTAGCAAATCACAGTGCGCATGCCCCCCTCCTTGTGAGCATTGGCTTGAAACCTCTAGTCATGCACAGTTAGCGCAGTCAGAACCAGTTTTCTAAAGAGTTTAAATGCTCGGAGAAATGCTCACGAGCTTTGTTAATTTAATGAGCATTTATAAGCATTTTGAATTAGATTAAAAAAAATCGTATTTTCTATCTTTATCAATTATAATTACATTATTTAAATTTCCCGGAAAAATGTATTGCTTCAAATTGAAAAGGGCGCTAAATTTAAATAATAAAATAAGTCAAAATAATAAAAAACGTATTATTCGCATTTAAGGGTGCCTTACTCAGGATTGCTACATCTGAGTTTTCAAATAAAAAAGTTAAATTTTGAGCTTGAGAAACGAATTTTTTAAAACTAAAATGAGGAAACTTCAACCAAAAATATGAATTTTTGAAGAAATAGTTGAATTTGCCACCCAAAAAAATAATTTTCTACCACAGAAGACTCATTTTCAACAAAGTAAATGAATTTTCGTCTAAAAAATATAAATTTTCAGCGAAAATGAGAATGATTGAAATGTTAACAAAATAAATGCTGAACAAAAAAATGATTTTTTAACCAAAAATAGAAGAGTTAAATTTTCAATTAAAAAAGTCAATTTTCATCCAAAAAGAATGAATTCTTAACATAATAATTCAAATTTAAACCATGAAGGTGAATTTTCTACGAAAAAGATACAGTTTCAATAAAATACGTAAATTTTCAACTAAAAAATATAAATTTACGAACCAAACCTAGAACAGTTTGGTTTTTAGTTAAAAAAGTAAATTTTAAACAAAGAAAAGACGAGTTTTCAGCAAAATTAATTAGTTTTTAACTAAAAATATAAATTTTCAAGCAAAAATGGATTCAGCTAAAGAACTAACTTTTAAATAAAAAGGAAAGAATTTGCAGCCAAATAAATTAATTTTTTATCACAGTGATGAATTTTTGACCAAATAGTGGAATTTTCAATACAAAACATAATATTTTAATGCAAAATAAAAATATAATTGTTAAATTTTTTACAAAACAGAAAAATTTTGTAGATAAATAGATCACATTTATACCGAAAAAGGTAAATTTTTCACAAAAAATGGAATTTTTAAAGTGAACTTTCAACTAAAATGATAAATCTTCAACTAAAAAAAAAAATTACTAATTTTTAATCCAATACATGAATTTTTAACTAAAAAGGTAAATTTTCTATTAAAAAAATATACTTGAATTTTCAATTAGTATATTAAATTTTTAACCAAGCAGTAAAGGAATTTTTAAAAAATACATACATTTTAAGAATAGAAATTAATTTTTAACAAAAAGATAAAACAGATCAATTTGCAACTAAAAATAGAATAATTAAATTTTCATTAGAAAGTTAATTTTTAATAAAATTAAAGTAAATTTCAAACGGAATAGTACAATTTTTAACTAAGATTCAACTTCTATAAAAAGTATCAATTTCAAACCAAAAATGGAAGTTACATTTTTAATTTAGGAAAATAAATCTAAATAATAAAAAACTAATTTTGAATCAATAATTTGAATTTTCAGCTTGAGAAAATTAAATAAAAATTTAATACAATATAAAGAAATCAGTTACAGGTTATAAATCTAATTGAAACTAAAAAGTTGATTGCATGTTTAAAAAAATTTAATTTCTAAATTAATAAGTTCGATCAAAACAAAACAAAAAAAATTTAAAAACCGAATCCATTTCAAATCAGACAGGGTTCTACACTTCCTTTGTTTTTTCAAAAAATCGGATTTTTTTAAACCTCTATAATTTTTAACAATTTTAAGATATTCTCTTTTTGACTCTAATAGTATTTATCGCCTTCTTTCGTAAAAATTATTTCAAACTCTTAACCCACTTATCCGGGAACTAATTTAATTTTCCCGCCACTCATTCCCCTTTTCACGCTCCGGCCAATTCGGAGTATTCGTTTCGCGTTTGGTCGCTGCGCAGCGCTATTGTTACCGTTTCTCTCAACAGAGAATAATCTCCACGAAAATAAGAAATCTTCAACCAGAAAAGGCAAATTAATTTGCAAAAAGGCAGTTGCTTGCCACCGCTATAACATTTTTCATGGCCGAGGTGATTTATGCTCTTTATAAAATATCGAAAAAATTGAATTGTTCTTCACTATTATTTTAAAGTCTCAATTCTAAAAGAGCACTAATTTAAAAGGACTAAAGAAATCTCCCTACCATTTTTAGTAAAAATTGTTATAATAAATCTATTCCTGGCTCGATTATATGTGCAAATTTGGGTTCTCTAGCGGAATTTTATTCCGGATTCCAATTTTATTTTTCTGGCATCTTTTTCTTTCCGGGCAGAGAAGTACGTATGCTTATTTTGTCAAGAGGAATTGTTCGATTATAGGCAGAAAGGCAAAAACGGATTTTCATATTTCAGGCCCCGAATTATTTGCACATATTTTTTTAGATCAAACTCCATTTAAAACTATTAATTTTTTTTCATCATTGGGCAACTTGTAACGCAACAGATAAATATTTTTCTTATTTAAGATTTCATGGTCACTTCTTATAATAAACAGTATTCCTTTATTAAACCCCTCCACAGAACCAACATCCATAGGGTCACTCTTCGACTTCTTTTCTGTAACACACGTATTCTGCATCGCCCTTTGAAAATTTTTATCAAAGCTATACACATTTCGGATAAACCAAACAAAAAAAAAATTCAAAAAAAATAGCAATTACAATAGAACGCATATTTAATAGCAAGTATTCTGATTTGCGTGCATAAAAAAATTAATCCTTTAATTATAGATATATTATATTGTTGTATTCACCAATATAATTCAGGATTACCACCAAGGATAAGCTCAGAGTGGAAAAAATTCTCATTTTTTATAATTATAGGAACAGTTGTTCAAGTTATTAAGAAGGAACTCGATAAAAAATGTTGCTTATGAATATTTTGAAGGTTTATTGCATTATACGATACATGTATCCTGTAGTCGTTATCGTATAGATTGTAGACGCCAAGATAGCTAATATTTATTATTTATATTTCATTAGAGTTAATTTTGCGTATGAAAAATGTAATGAATAAATTCGTGAAAACTGATGTGACAATCTATATTATATTTTATATACGTTTAATATCACAATTTATATACAGTCTTCAAGGTGCTAGCAAAATACATCGTTTGTATGGAATATTTATATACTATATACTATAATGGCCCATTTCAAGCTTTGAAAAATTAATATAAATTCAGCAAAACATGTTTCACGAATTGGAAACCTTAATTTTATTTTATTATTATTTTTCTCTGATGTTTTAAAATTTGCAGAGAGAGAGAGAGAGAGAGAGAGAGAGAGAGAGAGAGAGAGAGAGAGAGAGAATATGTCTTGAAACAAAATCATTAATAACACAGGAAAAACTGGGATTTCTATTAGAACAAATTGCGAAGGTTTCACAAGCTAATGATGCAACTTTTAATTTATAATACAGATGAAATGAAATTGCAATGGAAATAATTTAATAAAAAACTCAAATAATAGATATTACTCATTCTTTAAAGAAAGGTAATGAACACAAGTGAATTTTTATATTTCTGCTTAAGTTGTTAAAAAAAAATGTTGTTAATATTTATTTGTTAGATTATTCTTCGTAATTATTGATTTCAAATATTACCGCGCGTTTTTGGTATATGCGCAGTTGAAAAAATTGAGATTCGTCCCTGACCATTATGGGATTGTAAAGAGAAGTAGACGGTTTAACGATACCAGAAGCAATCAATTTGTCAGTTTGTTCGCAAATTTCGTCTCTGCGAATTGGAGGATAAAGATATTGTGTGGTATTAATGGGCATATCGTCGGTGGTGATTATTTTGTGGGTTAAGACATTAGTGGAACCCAACTGATCGCGTTATAAGAACAATTAAGGAGAAAATTTAGTAAGTATTGGGAGGAGACTAGTTTGTGCCTCATCCGTTAATCCTGTCAAGTATATAGTCTTCAAAAATTTTGAAAGTCTAACAGCTAACCTCTTTTGCCCTTCACTGAAATCAATTGTTTCGAGTGAACGATCTAAAGGGGGAATAACATCACATTCTTCGATATTCACAGCAAAAATAACAATTCCACAAGAAATTCTTTTAACATATCCCTCATTAAGCATTGTATCTTTTATGGGTAAACTGATATGCATTTTTGTTCTTGTAGGCATTTGGATATTTTTATGAGAAATAAGGGGAAGTCGATCTTCACCTATGTAAAGTTTGTCTTCAACAAAATTATTTACAGCTTGATGCTGCATAAGAAAAGTTATTCCAATGATCCCTTCTTGTGATATACGGAAAGACTGAGGAATAATATGGAAGGGAGTTTCGAGGCCCCTAATCGTCAGTGTGATTTCACCAAGAGTGCGGATCATATTTGATCCGATTCCTACCAGATTAAAAACTCTATTTCTATTTACACGCGCGCAAGAATGAATCGCATTTACTTTAATTAGTTTGACTCTAGCCCCCGTGTCAATCATAAAGACACACTTTCCTGAAATGAAAGAGGGCTGCCTTATTTGTACTGTTGGTGCTATCATACCTTTGTTTGGATGTCGGTGGTTCCTTACGAAACATATTTCTCGCTCTCTCGCGTTCAGATTCATGTTTTATTCTTAAGCCACATTTCGCATAATGGTGGTTATTCATGAGGCAATAGTTACAAGGAGAGTTGTCTATATTTAGTCAGGGTTTTGAGCAGTTTCTTTTGGTATGTCCCAACTCATTCCGATTATAGCACTTGCCTACTCCCCTTCGGCCATTTCTTGCCTCGGATCCTCCTCCTGTATGTATATGTGCAATACGACGGTTAGAAACAAAATTAGGCTTATTATTGTACGCTGAAGTTGAGTAAGTGTTGGAACTTCTATTCGGTTCTTTCAACTGTTTGCGTAATCTATTCCAGCTATTTACTTGGAGATCATCACCGTTCGCGAAAGCGATGGCTTGGTCTAGTGTAGTTATTTCTTTATTTTTTATTTGACCCTATATTTTATAGTCTAGACCGCGTAAGAAATTTCCGATGGCTATGGTTCTATAAGCTTTGCACATACCCATCCCTTCTTCACCCGGCGCGTTTTCTAATACTTAAGATATTAGTTTATTAAGTGTAAGGCTATCTCGTGCTCCATATTCGGGTATGGTTTCTTCCGGTTTTCTCGTTACGTTGGATAGATCTTGCATAAGTTGACTTACGTCCTGTTTATGAGAATATATCTGGGTCAAGGTTTGGAGAATTTCGTCAAGAGAAGCCCCCAATCTATCTTGAATATGTGTTCTAGCTTCACCGGTTATTTTTGTTTTAATCAACAGCGTTAAATATGGAACCGTCAAATGCTGGTATTATTTCACGGACAATTTTTTACATTTTATTGATATCGATAGATCCTGTAGAAAGGGTTGAAGACCCGTATATCGACAATGGGGCTGAAACTGGAGTTTCTTGATGTGTGAGAATTGAGGCAGTTCCAAACTTGGAATTTAAAGGTACAACACTCTCACTTTCTCCAGGGATCGCCACTGGTAAATTATTAGCCATCGCGTTCGGATCGAGAGGATGTCTCTCGGTATTCGGTCTTTTCTTTGCGGGACCGGGTTTGTTCTTTTCAGGAACCAAGGGCTCGTTGCCTCCGATTCTTTTTCGGCTACGCAAATTGCTCATTTTGCTAGATATGACCAAAGCAAAACAAAAAAAACAACAAAATTTAGAGGCTTCGACTTACTTGTGTTAATCCAATTTTGCTTTACGTACATACACTTTTCTCGTGAAGACTCTGTTTCGCACTACAGAACTAGAACTACGAGAAAAAGTGTCATTACCACTAGGTGAAGATTTTTCGGTCCAATTTTCTGGTGTACTGATGATAACTTCAGAATATTCTAAGTTTAGGCATTCAGGAGCTTCCTCGAAACCGTAATCTTTACGAGCTGGTCAGAATCAGCATCAGCGTTCATCCCACGTTGAATTTTAAGTATTTTTTTCTTAAGCCTACGGTTATTAGAGGAAAAGCTGGTGGCTCTATTCAACCGTTAACAATCTCGGTGCGATCTTTGACACCCTCGGCTACCGGGAGTGAAACCACCCAAAGCCCTGGTAGAAGATTGTTTGAAAAGAGCCCGCCGAAATATAATATTCTAACGTTTTCGTGCTCTGCGCTTATTTTTATAAGCATTATTTTGGGAGGGGCTTATCCCTACTTTTAACGCTGAACCAATCGCATTGCTGGCGTTACACGATTTTATTGCTGAATAGCCTATAGTGAGCGAGGTCGCTTTGCTTCTCTTACCGGAAGTGAGCGATTAGTTTGAGTGACGGGTCAAGGACAAGGGTCCAAAGTCTAAAATTCTACGTTTCACTTACAATTAATTTATTTTACTTGCATTTATTCTATCCATGAATTATTATTGATAATTAACATTGACTTATGTAAATATTTGCTCATTTCTTATGTGTTTTAATTTTCCTTCAAGCCATTTGAACTTTCCCACCAGAGAATTTGCTTGTTCGGAGAGTATATAGTGAAATGTTCTAAGCGCCCTGAACTTTATTTCGCAAACTGATTTACACCGTTACAGGGATATCAGTGAACGAGAACGATATATTAGGAGCGTGCAGTCATTTTCAGGGATCTCTAAGAGATGGCGTTACATGTACCCTATCGCATCGAGGTACTTACCGTATTCTGAAGCCATAACACCGTCTGATTGCCACCTCTTCCGACTCAAGACTCATGATCTGTCTCAGCAGCGTTTCACTTCTTATGAATATGCTAAAAAATGGATCCATTCGTGGATAGCTTCAAGAGACGGGTCGTTTTTCCGTCCTAGTATCCGTAAGTTGTCAGAAAAATGGAAGAAACTAGTGGTCAGCTATGGACAATACTTTAAATAATCGACTGTTAACAACTTAAAAAAAACCCGCAATTTAAACAAAAAAAAATCAAAATTAATGCACGCTCCCAATATTTCGAAATAATTGTTCTATTAAATGTTTTAAACTGAAAATAGCAAACTGCAATTTTTATCCTAAAGAACTTACTTAAAAACGAATTTTTTACGAAATGCATAAATCTTTTACGAAATATTTGGATTCCCAGATCATGACTGTCAGTTTTAAACCTTCCTGCTAAGTCTTAATCTGTGAACATAAATTGCAAACTAAAAATTGAACAGTTGATTCTTCATCTAAAAAGTTAATTTCCAATAAAATAAATAATATTCCACAAATTAGTTAAATTTTCTTTTAAAAAAAAAAAAAAAATATGAACCAAATAGATGAATTTTTAACTGAAAATGTCAGGTTTAGGCAAGTTATTAAATATATAACTAAAGAATAGCCATTTTCAACCAAAAATGAAATAACAAAATAACAAAAACAAAATATATTATTTTGAACCAAATAGATGGATTTTCAGCTAAAAAATTAAAAAATTTAATTTTTCACAAAATTGTAAAATTTTTTTACTTAATTTGGCACAAAAAAATATTTTTTGAACCAAATAGATGGATTTCTAACTGAAAAATGTTAGCTTTCAGGCAAGTTGTTAAATCTTCAAATAAAAAAGATCAATTTTCAACCAAAACTTAAACAGTTGCATTTTCAACTAAAAGAATTAATTTTTTTAAAATACTGTCCACAAAATTGTCATACTTTCCACCAAAGAATTTTATTTTCTACAAATTATATTTAGATTCAACCATATGGTTTGATTTTCAACTGAAAAATGTCAGTTTATAGACAAGTTGTTAAATTTTTAACTAAATAATATCAATTATTAACTGAAAAATCAAGAGTAGATTTTCAGCTGAAGAAATTGAATTTAAAAAAAAATAATTTTTGAAAATTTTTTTAAATTTTCCACCAAAGAGTTTAATTTTCAAGCAAAAATGAAACAGTTTAATTTTAAGCTGCAAAATTAATTTTTTATAGAAAAAGACAAATTTTAAACAGAATAGTTAAATTTTCCAAAAAAGGGTTAAATTTTCGACAAAATATATGGATTTTAACCCAACAGTTTTATTTTTAAACAAAAAAATCACGTATTTTTAATAAAAAAAGAAAAAAGTATCAAAGCTAAAAGAAAAAAAACCTAAAGAATTTTCAAAGAAACGAGACCGATATATTTATTGTGTTTTTTTTTAAATCCACCGGAAAATTAAAAAAAGGCCTTACAACAATAAAACGTAAAAATAATTAATCTTTTTTCCTTAACAAGGGAAATTTTTAACTGAAAGAGATCAATCTTAAAAAATGGAAAAAGTTAAATTTTCAATTAAAAAATTAATTTTAAACCAAAAAAAAGGCTTTTCGACTAAGCAGTTAAATTTTAAAACAAAGACATAGAAGCTTTCAATCAACCAAATACATTTTTATCAATGTAGTTAAACATTTACCCAAGTAGTTGACTTATGAATTTAAAAAAATTATCTTTTAAGAGACTAGTTAAACTTCCAACCAAAGAGATGAATTTTTAACGAATCATTTAAAAAAATGATATTTCTCCTAAAAAGGATGAATTATTAAATCAAAGAATATTTTGAAAAGAAGAATTGAAGTTTCTGTTAATCAATATTTCAGTTAACTTTTCACGATAAAAATATAATATTTTAAATAAAAAATAAGTTAAATTTAAAAAAATTGTTGAATTTTCATCCAAAAAGATTGTAGTTGATATTTCATGACCAAAATATTAATTAAAAAAAAAAGATTTCTACGAAAAAATAGATTTTTTAAACCAAAAAGACAATTTTTTCAACCAAAAATGATGATTTTCTAACAAAATGGCTAAATCCCCTACCAAATTCTTGCATTTTTGTTTAACAATAATGAAATTTTCACTAAAACAGGTGGATTTTTAATAAAAAAGCGACAAATTTTTTTGAAAATATTTCAACCTCCACCCAAAAAAGATTTCAGTTTATTTTAAGAAAATATATAAATTTTAAATAAAAAGACATTTTTTTCAATAGTTTTCAATAAAAAACAATTTTTTTTTAACCAAAAAGGATATTATTTTAAGAAAATGGCTAAATTCTCTACTAAATACTTGCATTTTTGTTTAAAAATAATGAAATTTGTACTAAAACTGGTAGATTTTTAATAAAAAACGAAAAATTTTTTAATTAAAAAAATTTTAACTAAAAAGTAAATATTTAACGAAATTTTTAGCATTTTTATCTAAGAAACATGTAATTTCTACTAAAGCAGGAAAATTTTAAAATCCAAAAGAAAAAAAACCTTTCAAAAAAGATTGAATTTTTATCCAAAAAGATTCCAGTTGACATTTCAAGATCAAAATATTAATTTTTTAACAAAAAATAAGTTTCGACGAAAAAATAGATTTTTTTAACCAAAAAGACAATTTTTCGTCAATTAAAAAGGATAATTTTTAACAAAATGGCTAAATTCCCTACCAAATTGTTTTATTTTTGTTCAAAAATGATGAAATTTTCACCAAAAAAAGGTGGATTTTTAATAAAAAAAGACACATTTTTTTGTCAAAATAGTTCAACCTTCATCCGAAAAAGATTTCAGTTTATTTACACAAAAATATAAATTTTTATTAAAAAGTAATTTTTTCAATATTTAAAAAAAACAACATTTTTTTAACCAAAAAGGATAATTTTTTAACAAAATGGCTTGTTTTCCTACCAAATTGTTTTATTTTTCTTCAAAAATGATGAAATTTTCACCAAAAAAAGGTGGATTTTCAATAAAAACAGACACATTTTTTTGTTAAAATAGTTCAACCTTCATCCGAAAAAGATTTCAGTTTATTTACACAAAAATATAAATTTTTATTAAAAAGTAATTTTTTCAATATTTAAAAAAA
>JAAAKG020125233.1:0-14906 GCA_010014905.2 Druon quercuslanigerum
GAGGCTCTTCCAGAGTGCGAGGTAGGAATCGAACCCGCAAGCCGACAGAGTGGGTCCAAAGCCTGCGCTTTAGCCCCCACGACCATCGTCCCACTCCTGGTACCGTTGTATACTTTTCTAATTTTCCATATAAAATTTTTATTATATAGCAAACGTTCTAAAAATAATTTGGCTTGAACATGGATGCAGATGAGTGTCTTAGGAACTTTATTTTTATTCTATGCCTTTTTTTCTTACATAAAAGATGCATTGTTGACTCCTACTCAATTTAATGGTATTTAATAGTATTTATTCTTATTGGAAGGTCAAAAACAAGTAATTGCTTATCTGAAAATACATAATCTTATCTTGAAATGTATATATAAATTTGTAAATAGTTATGAATATGAAAAAGTTAAAAAATAGACAACTTTCATAAAACGTCTTCATGGAGTAACATTTATAACTTTATTAACACAAGACGAAGGCCATATTGAGAAATTCTTCAAACGACCTCATCTGTTTCAACTTTTGAATTATCGCTGCCTGATAACATAAAAAGTTTAAAAAAAAAAGAATTCGTTTGAATTACAATAGGTCAATAGGCCTTAAATTACACAAAAAGAACGAAGTTTGATTTTTTCAAATATTTCTAAAAATTGTTATTCATATTTTCCATGTCTGATATAAAATTTTTAATCCACCCACCACCAATCTGTCAGGGTAGCGTAATTTTTGAACAGCCTTTAATTGGCTGATATTTAATATTTAATCACAAACAATAAGCAGAATTATTATACAATATACATATTTCGACAAGGAAATTTTCAAAGGGGTAAATATGTTTAATACTTTGTAATATACTTTCTATATTCAAAATTGGCACAAGTTAGAAACGATCCATAGCAGAAAATAGTACCCTTTGCTAACTCGAGAATAAAGATCATTTTTTATTCATTCTAACCGTACCAGAATAGTAAGGATGAGCTATGTATAAACGGTCCGATTTACTTTTAGATGGGATATACACGACATGGAATAAATAAGCTATTATTATCGTTCTATAACGATAAAAAATGATTTCCCTTTTTAATCGGGTTTTAAATATTTCCTACTTTTCTCCATTTTTTAAGAAACTTTACTGACTTTCATTTGATATTAGGTGAAACCTCCATACAGCGGATAATCAATAATTTAAAACACGAACATATCTTAATATAATAATTATATAATTTTATTATAATTCCACTATACATATTTGTCAAATAAAAATATAACAAACATGTTTGTCTTAATGGCTATTTTTTATTATTCTCTGTTCAATTATCATTTTCATTTGTTTATGAAAAATTCTCTAAAATAGAGTTAATCTCGTCAAATATATATAATGATTTTTTATACATAGTGAGGTTTTTAATTTTAGGGGAAACATAATTTTTAATACGAAATAAAAATTGCTAATTACTATTTTTTTACATATTAATTATTTATTTTTGAGCTAAAATTGGATTCTGAGATCTGAGAAGAAGAAAATAAGTATTATAAGTCTGTTTTTAAAGTTATAGAAATATAATTCACCGAAGATTCCTGAGAAATTTTTAAACGAGTTTCGAAGAGTTTGGATGCGACGAAAAAGAATCCATCGTTTTTTTAGGAAACTTTTTTATTTCACAGGATTTACGAAGTACTAGAGAAAATTCCAGGGAATTTAAAATTATTTGAATATTTTTAGAAATTTAATTTGTTTAAATAAAGAAACATTTTTAAATACCCAGAAATCCTAAGAAAGCTTTCTCATTATCTCGAAACCTTTTTAAAATTCTTGAAAAGCTTCTTAACTTCTTATACGAAATATTTTAAATTGTTTTAGAATTTTGTTTTCGACTTTCTCTTTAAATAAATTTTTCCTCGCATTTTTAAAAATAATTTACAGTTTTTCTGGGAATCATTAGAATTTTCTTTTGGATTCTTTTAAACCTCGCATAATTCTTTACAAGCTTCTTCTTTTCAAAAACTTTTAAAATCTACATTTTATAAAAAATTATAATCTCTCTAGAAATGTAAACCGTTTTTTCATATTTAAAAATATTCTAAAAGTAGTAGATATATTTTCAAACTATTCTGTTCTATGTCAATGTAAAAAAAAACGAGTCCTATCAAAAAATAATTTAAAAAAAAACCGCTTCTCAAGGATTGGAAAGCATCTACCAAAGCTTGATTTAATCCGTTCATTCTTTCGACAGTTATCATGTATACGGACGGATAGACAGACTTTATTGTTTGAAGTTTTGGACAATTTTAATACTTTTCTTATTATGAATAATGAAAATTTATAAATATTATAAGATTCTCGTCAATAGTTATAACAGATTATTTTACTGATAACCGAGGGGTAAAAACCTGGAATTGAAATCGAAACTTAAAAAATGCGAATGCGGCAATCTGTAGTGAGTTCTGATAGAGATTTCCAAGATGTCGTCGAGATTACCGGGAGTTCCAAAATTTCCGACGCCGGTCGCGATCAGGACTTGCAAAGTATTCTATAGACTGGGCTAAACTCAGCTTCGGATGTGAACGGCTGTTCGTTCTACGCATAGGAGCGCAAGTCGGAATGCTCCGTACCACCTCATCTCTGTCCACACTTAGCCAAAGATTTACAAGGTTTCTCACGAATGCTAGGTTTCTGAGCGATTTCCCGGAATTCCTCCAAGAATTTTTCTAAGATTTCCCGCCTAGAAATCTATTATTTCTTCGTGATTAGTCCCTCTGTGAGAAATTTGAACTTGATCGTTGCAGAAATCATATCCACACTGAAGTAAAGTAATTATCAATATTTGCTTGCATCGAGTTCATTATTTGCGTCGTTCAAAATGAACCTATTTTCATTCAGTTTTGATTCAGAACATTTTGATGTCCATGGTAGGTTCAATATAATTTTCTTTTTCTGTATGCGGAAGGAAGTGAAACCAAAAGGCTCGTATCTGTGGTTGTCACTGCAGTAGACAAAAGAGAACTTGCAGGTTGTAAAACGATACTTAAACCTCTTCATGGCATCTGGCGATTGGGCCTTTGACGAGTACGGCTGCAATATACGATCATAAACCGTCGCTGATGTTTGGTTATTGCCTGTAAAGTTGTGAAATGGACAATAAGAGATAAGTATAGGTACAAACAACGTGGACAGCAGAAAAGATAAAATTTAAATATAAAAGTGTATTTCCACTCCTTTACCCACAACAGAATAATAATTGAGATGAGGGTAATACGGTGAGCATAACATATATCAATCGATAGAAAGAAAAAAATATTTGATGATTCATGGAAAAAATTCAAGACATAGATTAATATATTAGCACTGTTTTATTCGCAGAAAAAAATTGGCCTATACCAATTAAAATACTTAATTATTAAGTCATTCAAAAAAGTTCACGCGTGACAGTTTATTTGACTTATTGAGTAATATGGCGCGCCCTATGAATATGAACGTTTTGCTAATACAAAATAATTAGGAGTCGAACCTGTAATTTTAGTTGCATCAGATATCTACATTTATTTTCTATGTTATAAAATAAATTAGATGTTTGAAGTTGTGAGGTATTAGCATCGAAATCTATGAATATACAATTGAAATAAGACTTTTCTTTGCAGATGTTAACAAACTTCACCTATTTTTGATACCTTACTTATTTTGAAAAAGGTGAGTAATGAAAAGTATTCGTCTATGAGCTCATATTTATGGCTCACTTATCTTTTATTTCAAAAACTTAAAAAACGTGCTGCATTTATATTAAAATGAAAATTAAGCTTCCGAAATTCCTCCATATGAACAAATATCGTGCACTTGTTATAAACAATATCATATGCACCTAGAGGGTGGGGGCTCTTATACTAATATTGCCTTAATGGTAGTACAAGTGATATTCAGTATTATCAAAAATTTCTAGAACTTCTTAGAATTTGAAACATTTAGCGTCATCAATCGCGCGTGACCTTCTTGTGCATTTCTTCGATTCAAGAGGCAAAATAAGTTTAAATAAAATATAAAATTTTGCAATGACTCTTATTTTTTTCAAAGCTTTTGAGCATTTCAATTCGAGCTTAAATTATATTCTAAGATCTGAGAAAAATTATTTATTGTCCTTATGAGAGAAGTTGTAGGCTACAGAAGCTACGATCATGGTTCCTTAAAGCAATCAATCTCGACGCAACTGGAACGTGTACGTCATCCACTCCAGCTGCTTCTACCCTAGATGGTAAGCAGGAACGGGAAATTTACGCAAGATACTTCGTACAACAATGTTCCTTAGAGTGCAATCTTCAGCTGCGGATGACCTAACACGGCAGACTGCACAGTTGTAGGTGAATGTTTCACCTCTAGATACTTTTTTAAAGTTACGAACCTTTGTACAGTATTAGGAGGAATAGTGTTAACGGACCAGATGTAGTGATCCCAGAAGTACAGCCTTTTGCATCTGACTTGCGATCGTCTGCGCCTGATACTGGCAAGCCGGGATTTTTTTAAGTTGGCTGAGAAATGAAGCGTTCATACCCCCAAGGCAGCCGATTATGAGAACCACAAGATGGACTTTGTAGCCTTGGTACAGCCTGCTCAGCTCGAAAAGAAGAGCCTGATGTTTTGCTTACTTTTATTCCTCTATTGCCATGATATTACCATCGGCTGGTTTCGAAAATTCAATCACGTAAATTATCTTCGTCTTTAGATCTTGAAGGACAATATCAATCTTTGTAACACTTATACGTTGAGTGGTGGAAAACAAGAAATTCCAGTAGATCTTACACTGATCATTCTCTACAACGGACTCCTATTCCCCCTGGGCTTATTGTGAGACGGGCATTAGATAAACACTATAGAAATGCAGAATGGTAACATAACTCGTTTAGAGCCGCATTGTGTCTCTCTATGCACATGAAGAGTGTATACTTTGAGCATCCTCTAAGGACATGACTAATTGTTTCTGACTGTTGTTTACACGCTCGGCAGTTGGTATCGCCTATACGTAAATTCATTATGTGCTCACGGTAAACTAAGGTGTCTATAACGCCGTCTTGACAGAAAAACAAAACAGTTGGATAGGCCCAATTAAAGCTTTTCTGTACATATAATGCCGTAGAATTTACCATGAAGGGACTTATCAGCATGTTCCTTTAGTAGAAGCGAATGTTCTGCTTCCTGCACACGACTTTTAAGCACCAAAGGTGTTAGTGATGTTAGCCTATGTGTAGTGTCGCTGGAATAAAATAGAATACCGAGCTCACCTGTGGCCTTATCTGCGGCTCTGCCACAACAATGAAGACTTCATGTTGGTGTATGAGTCGTATTAGAGAATCTGTGATTTTTAGAACTGAGCACGCTGTAGCTATAACCATTGATGTATTTTCTAGTTTTTATTCAAGTAGATCAGGCCTGTCCGGGGAGAGTAGTTCGACTTAACCATCATATTTTTAAGTGCAGAGAATTTTCATAACAGCATGAAAAGCGATTTCGGATTTTAAACCCACCACCAACCTCCACTCGCTGCTGAAAGGGCTTCTTGGTTGTTAATGGCGCGCGCAATGTGACTTACATGGCAGAATTCAGTACCACAGATACGTAGGTGCTTTAAGGCGACTGATTTGGAATGCAATATTTTTATTTTAATGCTGTAAAATGCAACTCGAATAAAAGATAAATGTTTACTGATACCCTTAGCTTGAAAAAATTATATATTTATACGACTGAAATATGATTTTATCAATACTGCAACAATTTCAAAATATTAATAGTTAATATATTATTACATTCCACTTTACAATAATAAATGAAGGAAATATATTAGTGCCATAACTTTAAATAGCTGTGCTGCAAGATCCTAGTTTTAAATAAGTTTGACAATTTCTTTGTAAAGTGTATACTAATATTTAAGAAAAGTTGAAATGTGAGTTTTTTGCAACGCAGTAATATAGTGTAATGATGTGATTGCGTCTTTTATTTCGCATTATAGGGGATTTTAATGGTTCAAGAAAGAAGGCCTTAAAACTCTCTACTGCAATAAACTATTGCATAGATTAGAGCTTTTTTAATTTATTTAGAGATCGAATTCATAATAAGTAGATTTTTTATCTTTAATTAATGCTAATAAGAAGGAAAAAGTTATTAGAAAAACTAATTAGCGTGTTTCCAATTGTAGTTAACTTTTACGCAAAATTTATGAAAAAAATTTATTTGAATGATTATATCAAAAAATTATATTTCGATAAACTGATTTTACAAATGATTTTTGATTTACTGTTCAACATTTAAAGAATTTTTCAGAATAAACCTATTTTCCATTTAAGCATTGGCTTCAAAGACTTATTTTCAACTTTTTTCAGACTAAATTTTATATACTTTCCTTATTTGCAAGACTTATGTATTATTTTACTACGAATTTAATAATGATTTTAATTTCGAATTACTTTATTTTATTTTAAATTCAGTCGCCCTAAGACACTTTCCGAGATACTACGTATCTACAGCACTGCATACCTCCCTTCCATTTCAGAAACGAAACACCTCCGAAGCGGAATAAAGAAACTGGTGGAAGAACTCAAACATGTGGTGATTTAGTCGAACTTTCCTGTCTGCACCTTAAATTCTCTTCTGTTCGGCAGACGAATTTTGGGTGATAAACCTGTCTATTAACAGGTTCTCTCTGTAACCAGCCTGTCCTCTCTTGCATACGCGTTATTCAGCTATTTTACTCCATACTGGCTCGATAAACATTAATATCCTCTCTATGAAGATGGCATTGAATAGCTTGAAGCTGGTGTTTCAGCAAGCTCTGGGCCTGTAGTACTTTGGACTTGACAAATCTCCGGTCTTAGGCATAAGCACTGTCAGTCCTTCAACCAACCCCTGCGGGAAGGATTGTTCTTCGTTTAAGAAAGTAGTAAATATACGAGCTAGATGTTGGTGTGCATAAGTGATCTTCTTCCACTAAAAGTTGTTGATTTTATCTGGCTCTGGCGCTGAAAAGTTTTTTCTTTCTAGTCATAACATTCTGCACTTCATCAGCAATAATTGTTTGAGACAATTTCCTGGAATTTGTCGCAATTGCCTCTGGCGAAAGTTACGAAATATAGGATATCTGAAGAGTCTTCATCTAGCTTACGAGTATCTCCATATACTACTTTCCAGTAGACCAGTGCTACTTAATGGTTAACAGTTTATAGCTGTTAAGCGTGTGTTTTTCTTTCCGTAAGTTTTGAGCAAGTGCTAAAACTTTTGGAATGTACTTCTTATTTGATTTTATGTAGCTAACCACGTAGTAAGCATTTAATGCATGCCGCTTTGCTGTTTCAATTTTAAACTGAAGTTGTAAAATACGCTTGCGAGTCCTACTCAAGCGCACTGAGGTATCATTACTTCAATTTTCGCAAAGCAGACCGAATTTTCGTAAACTAAACAGTTCAGATTCCAAAGATCAACATCTTCAGGTAGCAAATCAGGGAGAGCAGCGTTAACTTCAGCTAATGTTTCCATCCTAAAAAATTCTTTTGGTGGATTTTTGATCTCCTATTTTCCATATTGACATTATCGGCTATCTGCAGCGGTAATCTTGCTAAAACCAGTGGTACGTTCTCTGGAGGGGTTTGCTTTTCTTTTTGATAAATAGCTTCATATCCTCCTTTGCGTAAAAAGGATACGTGATTCCTTGAATACTGGGGCGTTTTATGAGCATATTTCGGGTGAATATTGACCCAAAGTTCATGCAACCTTTACATGTATCCTCTTCGCGCTGGTGAGCTTTCTTGCCAACGGGTAAGCATGTCCCTCTTGAGTTGGTCCGATCATTTAAAAGAACGTCCTTGCGTTTGTCCGGGCCATTGCCTGTTCTTACTCTCGGTTTGGGCATGTTGCCAATCCCAACTGAACCATTGCCTTCATCCGAAAGAGACCTATTGTGAGTGGCACTACGCAATACTGGTTATGTAACCGCATAATTCGTTGCATTGTGGCCGACTGCAAAAGCCTGCACTTTCGGGCGATAGGGTAGCCACTTCCCTACGCTATTATTTTTTTTTTTGCAAAACTTTAATATACTGTCCATGACTTATGAGATTTGTTGTTCTGCTTAGTCCCTTTCCTTTTCGTTATCTGCCTTTCTGGCATTGGAAACCCTGCCACTAACGGTGCTACCGCCAACAGAGTCATTAAAGTCATGAGAGGAAAGCTCAAGCCCTACCGCGACATCAACGCGGAACACCTTCGACACTTTCCTACGCTATTATTATTCTTTTTTGCAAAACTTTTACCCAGCTGAACCCGGTTACATATCGGAGCCACGTGCTGAGTCAAGTAACTAACGAGATTATGATGTGATTCGTTAATCTAATACGATGCTTGAAACCTCCTGCGATGATGCTGTAAGTATGCAATTAGGAGCGGCCGCGAGCGTCGGAGGTGACAAAAGTCAACCCTGGATGCTTTCTTACAGCTACCATCTGCCACTCCACAGATTTTTAGTCGCTTGCTTCCTGATGGTCAAGAAAGGTTCTTAAAATGCGACAGGTGTTTAATAAAACCGCCTTCTCAGTTGCTGCCAATGCCCTACTGACTCCTAAATGTTCAAGATGTTTCGTGCGTCTTGCGTGCACAATATCAGTAGCAGAAGTCACAATGCGATGAATAGATACATGATTCACATTCCTCCATATGGTCTCTACTTCATGTCTTAACTCGCTATACTTGTAAATCTTGGTTGAATAGGTTGACTGCAAATTTCCATTAAGTGGACAAGCAATGTCCAATTAACGGCTTCTTGTTGATCTAACGTTTTGGAGTGGTCACCGTGGATAGCCTTCTGCCTCAAACGTACTTCCGATTCCTCCATGATTTCTGCCCTAATATTTCAAGTCCCATCTGAGGACAAATTCAAGGACGTCTAGTCAAGATCCGCTTTACAGATGGTGCTGCGAAGCGCAACACTTCGTTTGCTGTTAAAATAGTCTCTTAACTGTAGAACTTGCGACTCACACAGTTTTTAGGCATCTGCAACGCCCTTGCCCCCTATATGTCCTGGTAAAACTACCCTTTCAATCGCTGATTTTTCGTGGTGCATTTGGTGCTTCGTCAGTGGGTTCAACGCTAAATAGAACCATAATGCACTGAAGCAGTCTCCTTAAAATATATATGTCTTAATTCAAATTGATCTGCTTATCCTTGGTCGTTTATGATTAAAGTATGTGATTTTTGTACCCCAGAGCCTCATTGCATGACTTAGAAAGTCAACAAGGCATGGGCAGATCTTGTAAAGTTTTTAAGACTTCAAGCAAATAGTCATGCGGCATGGTAGGAAAAGCTTGCTTGTAGGCAATGTATGCCATGTGTAAGTTCCTTTGTTGCTTACGAGCTTGAGTCATAGCAACAGCGTCTATAGTGACTAGATATTTACAGCCTCGCGAGTTTTTACAACATCCTTTTTGTTCTTCTGTAAGGATGTGACTCTCGTCGCAATGAGAACATACCTTATCTGTAATGATAGCTGTAAGACATTTATAAATTGTTGGAAGACAGGCTATCGTTCGAAATTCAGATGGATTTTTTGTATCTGGTTTTTTGGGTTACACAAACATAGTACTTTGGAGCATAAAGCCTGGCATTAGATCTGGGTGTTTAATCATGTTATAAAAAACATTGTCAACGTATGATGCATACTCGTCATGTCCTTGAGCCGGAAGTTGTGCACCATGTCCGGACCTGGAGCTTTCCAGTTACTTTCCCTTTTTAAGGCCGCTGAAACATCTAAAGCAGTGATGTTTATCAGCTGCATTTCCGGACTATTGCCTGTCCGTGCTATCCTTAGTTTAAACCACGCAGTAGACAAAATCTTGCTATTAAGGTGTTTTATTAGTGCACGTCGATCATTTGTGACGTTCATTTTTGGCAGAGAATGACTTAGTACTGGTTCTACATATCTGAATTCTAGTAAAGCATGAAACAAAATTCTTTCAAGGCGCTGTAGTTTTTCTAGTATTTCGCTATTCACATGATCATAATTAGTATCCGGGTGGTGGTCTAATGGATTCGGTACATGATGTTCATTATCCCTAGCACCTATATCTTTAGCTTCAATCAAATTTTCGTTGTCCACATCTTCCAAGGGGAATTCGTCAATAGAAAGGTCCTGTTCAACTTTCATTTTGATAGCAGCTATTTGAACAATCGAACGCAATCTGTTTACAGATATTGAGCGTTTTTGATCTTTCAGACTCTGCTCATTTATTTCTGTGGCTAGCTCTGATAATTTGAGTAAGAAGATTCTATGATGTTTTTTACTCACACTTTGCCTACATTTCTCTGCCCAAAAATAAAGGCGCATAGCATCTCTGTTCATACGGTATATTGATTTTAATCGCTTTTTTGTTTGCCTCTGTTCGTATAAGGCCATCCACCTCTGATGAATGTGATGCTGTTGGGCCATCAACAGTCTGAGTAAGAACATCAATTGCCTCTGCTTGACGGTGTGACGGGGCTTCCTCTAACTTATTCTCATTGCCGGCGTTTCTGTTGCTTAATCTCCTTTGCTTGATCTTCTGTGATGTGTAGAAGAGTCCTGATGTCCTTTGCTTTCACGATAAAATGTCTAAGTGCAACTTTATGTATCTTAGGATACTTTTCAGCAAAAATCGTTCTTAAATTGTATCCTTTTTCCATTTTTGTTTCAAACTTCGCACTTGCGTAATAGAGATGCACCAAATCCTCTATCATTATGGTTTCCCACTTGATACTCTCCCAATGTATTTCTGTCGAGATGGTTGGCTTCAAATAGCTGACACTAGCTAAAGCATCCTCAGCCAGCCAGCTGTTTGATCAGTTAAATCTGCCTGACCATCTCTCGCAGTTCACCATCACTACCGTCCCGCATGCTGTGGCCCCTAGCAGCGGCTCCAGGGGCGCCCCGACGATCCTTGGAAAGCGACAAGCGTTTCAATATCTTAAATATACTCTCCATGATTAATGGGTTTTGGTGTTGTGCTTAGTCCCTTTTCCCTTCGTTATCTGCCTGTCTAACATAGGAAACCCTGTCAGTAGCAATGCTAACCCAAACATAGCTATCAAAGTCAGTAGCGCGAAACACCTTCGCTGGGTTTATAAGTTTTCTTAGATTTCTAAGATAATTCAAAAAGTTTTTTGAAGATTTTAAATACAAAGAAAAACTATTTATAAAATGCTTAGGAAGTTACTTTAATTTATAGAATTTATATAATATATAATATACCTAAACACCTTTTGAAAGATTCAAATTTTTCTTAATCTTTGAAACAGTTGATCAAGGTAGTCCTGAGATCAATATTTTTCACACATATTTAAAAATAAAAATATAAATAACATGGAACAAATTTTCGGAAAATATTAATAAATATTACATGACCGTTTGTGCCAAGGCACAGAGGTAGAGAAAGGAAAAAATTTATTTACGACAATACGAAATATTGACCGAAGCATTTAGGCTTTACGGCAGAAGTTTGACTTCTATCTTTCTCTGTCGCTAATTATGTAATCTGCATTACCGACAGACCAGTAAATGTTCAAAGTTGTCTACTCGCTGCACTAGTGCTGCTCTGAAGCACCTGATACGTATGTCAGACAAAATTCTTTTATTTGCAATTGAAGGGTATACATTTGATTCTTTATTATTTGTGTATAACGCTTCTGAACGATTTTTGTTGTTTTACCCAACTATGATAAATATAAAACTCAATACGAGCCCTTTTGACAACACTGAAAATTTTTTCCCGAGTTGTACAGAACGGTAGGTACTTCTCCAAATTATTAATTAAAACAAAACTTTTTTTCCATTCTAATTATTGAGAACCAGAGACACATTCCTACGTGCCCACTAATTATCTTGCAAAATTTTCAACATGATATCTTATTCCCTGTGAACTTAAATTAAGAAAGAAAAGTACCAATATAGCTTCTAGTTTTCCTGTTATCGAAAATATTTTTGTTCAAAATTTCCACCGGACCAAAGTGAACGCATGCTCTTTATCGCCTCCTCTTTCATTTGCCAAACTTTCAGAGCGATACCTTATTTCGTTTAGACGTAAGTTGGGAAAGATAAATTGAGGACCAGGTTTGGTCAAGTGACCCTCTCGTCACATGGCCTTAAAGCTTTTAGATTTTTTTAGGATTTCAAAAATGTTTTGAAATTCTTACGAATCATCACTTAAAATTAATATCTTCGAAAAACTACATTTTTTACAAAATGTTGGAAATCTTCGCAAATTTAAAAAAAATTTTAATTGTTTTTAACGTTTTCAATCTAAAATCTAAAAATTTCAAACGATATTTGTCGTCCTGAAATTCAGGACGAGAATTAGCTTCGCTGTAGGTCCCGAATTTTCGGGACGACTAATCTATCCCGTTTCCAACCACATCGAAGTTGGTTGCAATTTTTTTGCAATTTTCATCACCTTTTCAACTATTTTGAAATCTTTTCAAAACATCTTAATATATTGTTCTATAATTAATTTTTCCTGCTATTTGGTTAAACATATTATATATTTTAAAAATCTTTTAAAATCTTTTTAGATATTCATTTACAATTAATATCTTAATATTTTTTTAATCTCAACAATCTTTAGAATCATAAATATCATAATCAGCAATATTATAAACATAAGTATATTTTCGTTTCTCTTAAATCCTGTGAAATTTTTGCAAAAATGCTTTTATTCAAAATCTTTAAAAATCTGCATTTTGTTTGAAATTTTTTGAAATTTTCTTTAAATTTGAATTGTTTTCGAATATTGTACAAGCATTTAAATCTTCCTAATATTTTTTTTAAATTTGGTTTTCCTAAAAATTTATAAAATCCTGCAAAATAAAAAAAGGGTTCTAAAATTTCCTATTTTTTTACATATTTTTAAAATTTTTGAAACTTAAAATTAATCTACAAGGAAAACGTAAATCATTAAAAATTTTACCATAAATCTTATTGTCAGTATCAATAATTTTCTTGTTGCGGGAATCAACTATATCGGTACAATATTAGTGTATATTATACACTATATACACTGCATATAGTTTGTACATTACAATAATAAAGTATAAAGAAGTTAAAAAATTAAAGTGTAGTGAACGAAATGTTGAGAACATAATAATTTTCTATAACTGAAAAATCATTAAAAATTAAAACTTTCTCTTTTACAAGTGATGTCTAGAATTATTTAGAAATAAATATTGATATTATGTAATAAAATTATTTATATGGAAATTTTGATATACTAAATTGATGGTACAGAAAATCTGTAATCTGTATTGATCGATAAATGCATATTTCCTTATTTAATGTGATCCAGGTGCCAGGAATAAAATAAAAATTTTAAATTCTCATTTACAAAAGTTAAAAAGACTAATAATTTTTTATTATTAAATATAAATTGCAATTAGCGTAATATATATTATTTGATATAAATATAATTCATTATTATTTTTTAAAGTTTTTTAGTAAAAACAAACTAAAAACATCAACTAAAAGTCATTTTGTCCCAATTTAAATCAGTGGGTAATAAAAGATGATTGCTCGTGACTGCAGTGATTTCAAGTGATTTCAGGTCAATTAAAATAAGTGAAGGTAATTTGAAGTTATTTCGACTTAAATCAGTAACTTAAGGGTGACTGCAGGTGATTTTCAAGTGACTTTAGTCTTGTGTTTCGTGTGAATTCAAGGAATTGTAGCTAGATGCATTAGAGCAGTAATTGTAGGTGATTTCAGATGATTTTAGAGATTTCAGATGATTGTAGATGATTGAACGTTATTAAACAGTGATTGCAAACGACTTAATATGACTCCAACTATTTGCATGTGATTGAACTTGACTTAACGGGCTTGCATGCACAATATAAATTATAATGATGAGGAATGCATATCCTCTGCCCGCTTTGTCTTCTCTACAAGATCATTCTGTTCCACTGGAACGGGTATTCGCTTTCAAGTAAGTTTGGCAAGGTTCTAGAATCCATTGCACCCATAATGTATACCTGATCCAATTGTCTGCACTCAAACTTGTCGAACTTCTCCGATTACAGTCGTCCTATGCATTCTAGGACTCTCAGCTTGAACAAGAGCAGAGACGTCTTTATTTTAGAAAACGAGGCACGACGATTTACCCGTTAGCTTTGCAGCTTACATTCTGCTACACCCATGAATAATGAAGTAATTCCTTTACCAGAAACCTTTTATGTTAAAGATAAAGGCAACAGGCTGAATGAATGTAGCTTATGAATCTGCTATTTATAGGCTCTTTTATTGTTTCTGCAGTCTTTGTTACATCAACTTTAAACCCACTTTAAAAGGTCTTTACACTCACAAAAATAGTACATTTTATTTCTCAATAATCTAGAGTTGGTAATTCTTGAGAAAGGCAGGTGCATCTAAATAACTTAGCCCGTGGCATTTGAATGATGTTTCTGGTATATCGACCCTTTTAGTATACTCCCTTATTCCTAGAACAAGGCTAAATTATTAAGCAGTTATCGGCTTTCATCTATACAGTGTTCGTTTTCAATAATATAGGGAAATTTAGGCCGTTGTGAACCTCGTTTTTATCTTGCTTTATCCTAGAGATTAATTTTATTTCAACGAATATTTTCCCTATTATTCCCTTATTTTCGAAAAAAATTTTTAGCTAAAAAATTCATAAAATTGTATCATTTGAAATCAAACATTGTAACAGAAAATCAAATTGCAATTTATATAACTATAGGTGACATTTTAAATATTCAAAATATCATTAAGTATTAAAACATCCTGCTTATAATGGGTTTGATGACGGGGGGAGGGGGACATTTTAAATATTCAAAATATTATTGAAAATTAAAATATCCTGCTCGTAATGGGGTTTTAAAACATTTTTAACGGTTTAAAAATATATATATA
>JAAAKG020125244.1:0-14906 GCA_010014905.2 Druon quercuslanigerum
TATATATAAAATTTAAAAGACAAATTTTCACAACGTGGAGTTTTCAATTAAAAAAGATCAGTTTATAAGAGAATAGTCAATCTTCCAACCAGAGATTAATTTGCAACCAGACAGTTGCATTTCTATCCCAGAAAGGTAAAACGCCCACTTAAATAGATGAATTATTAATTCAAAAAGACAAGTATTTGAATTTGAATTAAAGAAAATAAAATAAAAATACGAGTTTTCAACAAAACAGTTACATTTTCAGCGAAAAAGGATGAAATCTTTTCTAAAAAAGATGAATTTTTTTAATTAAAAGACAATGTTTCAAGAAAATAGTTGAATTTTCAGCTAAAAAATATTTCAATGAAGTTTTCAATACCAAAATATTAGTTTTAATCAAAAATATATTTTAAAGAAAACAGTTTAGGTTTTTAACCAAAAAGGATGGCTTTCAACCAAAATTTTTTAATTTCCGACCAAACAGTTGCATTTTTATTTAATAGGAATGAAATTACTGATCAAATACTTAGATTACTTTTTTAATTAAGAATACAAATAAATAGTTGCATTTTGATTTAAAAGAAATTTCAGTTTAACTTTTCAGCATCAAAATATGAGTTTTAAATAACAATTAAATGTTATACAAACATTCTTCAATGTTTAACCCAAAAAGATGAATATTAAAAAAAAACAGTTACTTTTTTAACCAAAAAGGATAACCTTTTAGAAAATTTTTGCTTTTTTATCAAAGATACATGCAATATCTAATAGTTCTTCTCATCCAAAAAAGATTTCAATATCAAAATATCAGTTTTAAACAAGATTTTAATTTCCTACGAAGGTACTTCAACTCATAACCCAAAAAGGATCTTCTTTATAAAAAAAAATTTTTAATTGTAATTACTTTTTTAGAAATAGATTCAGATTGAAAAAAATTATTTTTGAAAAAGCGAATGTTTGAATTTTTGTCAGAAACAAATACAGACAAAAACCAATTTCTCATAAAAGTTAAAACATCTAAAAAAGTTCTATAAAAAAACGCCTCTAGCTCTTTTGCGATAATTTGCATCGCTTTTCAGAAAATTGTTGATTTTTTTTTTGCATCGCATTTTTAAAACATGAAAAGAGCATTTTCCGAACAAAAAATTTTATTGCATCCAATATTCTGTAAAATTTCTGCTAATATAAAAAACCATTCTTTCAGTTTTATGCAGGTCAAACAATTTTTGTAAACATTATTAAAATATAATTTTCGATTTTTCTCGTAAACGTTGTAAGTTATCACAAAAGAGTATAAAGTATTTTTATAAGAAGCTTTCTTGATTTTTAAGCTTTTATCTAAATATTTTTTCCTACCCTTTTTTATTTCCAAGAAAAATGCAAAAATGTGAATTTAAAAAAAAAATCTTTTTTTTTTAATATGAATCGTTGGTTTACCAAGAACACAATTTACAAGATATAAGTACACCTTGCTAGCTATTTTCCGAGAACACATAAATATTTTAGAATGTAGTGTTTTTAAGAAAATGTCCTTTAACATTTTTTAGAAAAATGGCTACCATTTTGTCTTTTTTCCAGCTTTCTTCAATTAAAAGAAAAAAATTTCTACGCAAAAAAAAAACAAAGAAAATAACATATAACTACTATCGTTTGGAAAATAATACATTTTGAAAAAAATGTCTGACACTATTACCTAGACTTTTCTTTCAATTTTGTCTGATTTGAAATAGGATTTACCAATAACATAATTTGAATTTCTGTGAATTTTGAATTATCCGATTTTTGAAATTCGAGTTGGAAATCAAGTCATTTTGACCTTTTGAAATACTTGTATTCTCGACATTTCAATCTGGAATCGTACAATTTCATGATGTGTCAATTCAAAGTTAAATTATTTATTTTTTATCGCTTTAGATGAGAAATAATAAATTTGAACTCCTGCATAATGAAATTGTCCGATTTGAATATTTTAGTCCGAAATTATGCAATTTGAAGAGCTTCCGTCTAAAAATGTTTTAATTTCAAATAATCAATTTTTTAACATGTTTTTTTTTAAATTATACAAGTTCAATTCCTTTTAGTTAGATTCGAATTCAATTTGAGACGATATTAGTTTTAATGGCTTATCAATATGTTTATATTTTAAACTAATAAATAAAAATTCAAAAGGAGATGGCGCGCGTGCGTATTTATTGCAATAAAATGTATGCAATAAAAATCTATTAGCTTTGATTGCATGTTATATTCAGATCCAAGGAAAGGGATAGACATTTTTTTTAACTTATGGAGAACGTGCTTCCTAAGGATAGAAAAATCCGACCTAAGTTCTCATATCCGCTGGAAAAATTCCTTTGAACATTATTTTGCACTCGTCCTTTTACACGGTAGACAAGAAAGCTGGCAGAGAACAGAACTTTGAAAGCCGAAGTTTTGTAAGCCGTGGAGAAGACTTTATTTATGCAAATAGATTTACTATCCCAACATATTTCTTAGATGTGTTCAGGCTTACAAAGGACTAGCTCGAAAATTTAAAACTTCAAAGTTAGCTTTTTATTTCGATCTTTTTTCACGCCCTTGCTGCAAACTTACTTCTTCGCGAAAGAATTGCATATGAGGTGTAAATTTATTTACTATTTGTATTACTTTTCTAAAACTTCATTCCCTGCCTTTTATATACTTAATTTATTATTTATACGAGGCGTTCCTGAAATATAGTTTGAAAAAGTTCCGAAAATAGTGTTTGCATAGACTGACCCTATAGAAAATTTAAGTATTTTGTGGAAATTTTATTTTTTTATAGAAAATTAATTTTCAAAATTTGAATTAAGGATTCAACTATTTTTTTACATGTATATCTGTTTTGGTTGAATTTAACTGGCTGGTAAAACTTTTTCTTCGCTCAAAAGTAATTCTTGATACTAAAAATATAACTGTTCCATTTCGGGTTGAAAATTTATCTATTCTAGTTAAAAATTCAACTATTCGGTTAAAATTAATCTTTTGATAGACAATTAATCTGCTTGATTATGTTTCAAACTTAAATTATTTTGTTGAAAGTTGAATAGTTATTTGGAGAATTCGCCTATTTTGTTTATATCATCCTTTTGGCTCGAAAATTAGATTGTTTTGTTAAATATTAATCTTTTATGGTAGAACATTAATCTTGTTTGGTTTACAATGAACTTTATTATTAAAAATTTGACTCTCTCTTAAAAATTCTTCTTTTTCGTATGAAAGTGCAACTAATGTTGTTTGAATTTTAATCTTTTTTGTTTAAAAATTAGACCATTTGGTTGAAAATTATTCTTTGTTGTGAAAAACTCATCTTTTTGGTTAAAATTTTAGCTAATGGTTGAGCATCCGTTCTCTTAAATTGAAAATTCATATTTTATGGTATAAGTCATCTTTCTTGGTTAAGATTTTCAGCCAATATTTTTAATAATGAAAGAATTTTCTAAATATTAGAAATAATTGAAGTTAGTTTAAACCACTTGTAAAAAATCACCTCCATTAGTAGAAATTTAATCTTATCTGGTTAAAAATGCAACTGTTTGATTCTGCAGTGAATTTTTTGTAAAAATTTACATTTACCAGTTAAAAAATGTAACTATTTTGTAGGAAAATCTTTTCTCTTAAAAAAGAATTTTGATCTCTGTTGCTCAAAAATAAAACTGGTTGAAAATTAATATTTTTTCGTTTAGGTATCAACTATTTTGTTGGAAATTTGTTTTAGCTAGGAACCTTTGTATTGTTCCTGTAAGTAAGAGAATGGCACTAATTTGTGTCGATGCAAGGTGGAATCTCATGGTATTGAACAATGCATTCAATGCACTTACCAAGCCCATTGGCATTCTCTGAAGAAGATTATATTTACTGCTTTACGAGGGGCCATTTCAAGCATGCGTATTATGAATAAGATCAGGACATGGAATTCGGTTTACCTTTCCGCAACGACATCAGAACCAAAGAAAATTTGAACTTGGGTCACCCAAAAAAATAATTTCCCCTTTAAGGAATGGCGTCCCTATTAATTATCAAATTTAGTAGAGAAACTTGACCTGATTTATCATCAGATCTTCTAAAAATCTACATTGAATCGCATATAATTTGATCAATCTCAATGGAATAAATTTCTTTCCACTCAAAAACAAAAAATGAAATTTGACCAATTAATTCCAGTAAGCAACACACCACTAACTGGCACAATGGAAAACAGCTCTGACTATCCTCTGAGCAATGAAATGCTTTCAGCCTTATGTAAAGGATATAATTTTGCAGTAGCTTCCCCCGATTGAACAAATGATATACTACGTAGGACAGCCAAGATCTTGCGCCGAGCCCAACTTCTCTCCTTAAACTTAACAGAACAAGAAAAAGACAAATGCAATACAACAGTTATAATGAATAAAGAAAACTATAAAAACAAAATCTTGGACATTCTAACTGATGATACATATACAAAACTTAAAAAGGACCCCTCGAAATCAATAGTAAGAAGAAAACTAAAACCTAATACCTAATAATCCCATCTACCAATGGCTTTACGGACTCCCAAAAATCCACAAAGCAACATTCCACTCAAACCGAGCGTCAGCGCAATAAACTCACCAACTAACAACCTAGCACGCTTTTTCATCAAAGAACTAAATTCTTCCATTGGAAATTAACGTCCAAAACTCTTTTGACTTTGTCAAAATAATACAAGAAAGTCAAATACAACCTAGTACCATAAAATAGACCGAGTACCTCTTTTTACGAAAGTACCAATCTCCGATATATTCGGCATTATTAAATCCTTTGAAAACTTCCCCTCTGATCTCATGCCGTTGATAGAACACTGTCTCTATAATACTTACTTCTCTTTCAATACCCAATTCTACGAAGAAACCTCAGGAGAAGCAACGGGATCTTCAATCCCACCTATAATAGCCCAAATCTTTATGGAACATCTAGAAACTAAAATCTTCAACCAACCCAGACTTAAACCAGAGTTTTGTTTTCTTTACGCTGACGACTCTTTTGTGATCTGGAGACATGAACCAGATGAACTACACAAGTTTTCCGATTTCAATAATCGATTACACCCTAATATCCTGTTTACCATGGAAACTGAACAAAACGGAAAATTGCCTTTCTTGGATGTACCAATTTACAAAAGATCTAATAACACATTAGGGAATGACGTTCACAGTGAACACACACATACAAACAGATACCTACATGTCTCCTCCCACTACCATCAATCTCAAAACCAATCGGTCATCTACTCCCTTGTATACAGAGCTGTCTCTGTAACAAGGTCAGTTACGCCCCCTCCCTCCATTTAGAAAAGTAATTACAAAACATGAAACAAATCCTAATAGAGAACGATTACATAAAACAGCACAATCGACGAAAGAAAGAGAGAGAGAGAGCGAGAGAGAGAGAGAGAGAGAGAGAGAGAAGGACTACCGTCCTACCCTCCATCCAAGGTGTCACAGAACAAATTGGAAGAATGCTGAACAAACACATCAACAAAACTATTTTTAAACCACCGAAAAAAATAGGACAACTTCTAAACAACCTTAAAGACACAAAGGGACCTTTCAATTATAACATTTACACATAACGTTTTATTTTACAAAACAACCTTCATCACAAAAATACGCAATATTTTTTCAAGAAAACATATACAAAGAGCATCGAAATCTGAGAACATCCTAATATTATCAATAGGGATAATGGATATAATACCAATCCGACTTGGCTTTTTGTCCTCCCGGGTGTAAAAAAGACTTGATGGGTCAATCAGGCGCGACCAGTCTCCACGGTGCAGGTGGGTTTGCACGCGACTGAAACCCGAAACACCTCCTTTTTTATTAACCCTTTGTCGGTCGCAATATTTGGACGCCATCTGCCTGTTGCATTGGGTCTGACAGACACACAATTTCAAATTGCCATAGCCTCGATTCCCTTTAAAATTGTCGTTGCTTTGACCTTGACAAACTTTGTTGCAGATTTGGAAGACATTTAGAAAATCAGATGTAAATTTTTTTCCATTGTATCTATACATTTTTGTTTATGCAAATAACCTGCGTAATAGGCATTTTAAACCTTGAATACATTCCGAAATAATATTTGAAATAAGTATCGTCAAAACGAATCTTTTTCAAATTCGGTCCAATTCCTCGATATTATGTGTTTCAGGAAACTTTTCAATATTAACAAGAAAAAAGGAGATTTGATAAAGAAGAGGATGGACTGTGATCCCTGTTAACATTTAGTTCAGATTTCTTAAATCGTGACTTGAAATCGTCAAAATGATTACCACTTAAATTTTAAAACAAATTTTATGCTGGGTTGAAGCACTTGTGTAAAATAAATTTTTTGATTTTACGGTTGACAGCTGGTTATTTTTCCGATGGTTTAATTGACCGAAAATTAAAATAGCGAATATCAGGATGCCGAAATTTATTTTAAGGAAAACTAATTTACCGAATGAATAATTGCCTGAAAAAAATTTTAACGAATGATTAATTGACCGAAAATTATTTCAACGAATGCCGAATTATTCGAAAATGGTTTAAGCGAAGATTCATTATTCCGAAACTCCATTATACTGAAAGTTCAAATTTCCGAAGACCTAATTTTGCGAAGGTTCAGTATACCGAAAAATCTGTTTAGCGATAGGTGAGATATCCGAAAATCATTTAAGAGAAGGTTCAAATATTCGAAAATTTAAAAATTATTTATTTGCATTTAGATAGATGTTTCATAACAAATAAAATGCTCTCTTTTCATTATTATTTACCCTTCTTTTTTTACATTACCAGGACCCAACATGAAACTTTTAGGGAATACTTGATTTTTGTGCTTATATCGATTTAAAATTATATATGTATATAATTATATATAATAATATATAATTATATACAATAATTATAATATATAACAATATATAATTTAATATCGATAAAAGCGCAAGAATCAAGTATATCCTAGAAGTTTCCTATAAAAATTACCCTGGTAAAGAAATTTAATCAATGAATAATGTGTTTAATATTCATGTTTAAACGTTTCACCTATAGAGGCAATGTGAATGGCAATCTTTATTACAAAATTTAGGATAGATTTTCTAACTTTTGCCAGTACTTTCATATAATTTTTTGTTTTTGAAGTCTAAACGTACTAAGGATTTCAATAGATAAATCAGTTATTGTTAATTTATCAATTTTTTTAATTTTACTGCTTGAAATAAAAAGAAATATTTTCACAGCATCACTTCAGCCGAATTTTTTAAATTTAATTTCATCAATAATAATTTCTGCAGGCAAAGTACTTTTTAAAAAATACTCGAAAAATATAGAAGATAAGGTGTTAATTGTTTCGCGAAAAATAGGGAAATGAATTCTTCTAAATAAAATAAAAGTAAGTACTATCTTAAATTATTACATTTACGACGTTCTACTTTCATAAGATTTTACATAAAAATATTGCATTTTCGAAAAAAATGAATTTTAACCAAATATACATCAAACCAAAAACATTAATTTTTTTACCAAAAAAACCGTTTTTCAATATAATACACATGAACTTCGAACAAAATCGTTCAATGCTCAACTAAAAACGATGTATTTTCAACGAAATAGGATCATTTCGAAATGAAAAGATAAATTTTCAACCAAGAAAGTATTATTTAAATTTTCAATTTAAAAAGTTAATTTTCAACACACAAAAAAACAAGTTTTTAACAAATAGTTCATTTTTCGGTAAAAGAGATGAATTTTCAACCAAAACAAAAAAACAAAGCATTTTTAACAAAATAGTTAAGTTTTCAACCGAAACAGATTAGTTTTTAAACCAAAATAAAGAATTTTGAAACAAGAAAGGTTGTTTAGACAAATGAGAAAAACATGTCAACCAATTAGTTGAACTTTCAAGTCAAAATTGTTAAGTTACAAAATGTTTAAATTTTCAAGCTAAAAAGACGAATTTTCTACAGAATAGATGAACTTTCGACTAAAAAATATCAATATTCAACCAAAATAGGAATATTCCTTTTCAAATGGTTAGACTTCCCGCCAAAGAGATAAATCTTCAACCAAGGCATATTAAATTTCAAGATAAAAAGACTAATTTTCTATCAAAAAGTTGAATTTTCAAACCAAAAATATTATTTCTCGACGAAAAATGTATAAGTAGATATTTCTATTATAGGTATAGGTGATATACATTAATTTACGTTCAAGAAAAATTACCAATTGAGTTAAAGGGTTACGTGCCGAGGAAGTAAAAATAAAGATTAGTATTATTTTTATTAGAATTATTATTTTTATTTTTATTGAGCAGTAACGATCTTAACCCTGTGACAATGTATTCAATTTTTATAACAATAATACTAAGCTTTACTTTTTCTTGCTCGGTGCGTAACGTTTAACTTAATTGGTAATTTTTCTTTAACGTAAATTAATGTATATTAACTATATAAAGTTTTTATCACTCAGTCTGTTGAATTTTCATTGTTTTTATCCCTTCAATCAACTTGATACGCATTATACATGTTTTGTTTGTTATTAAACATCTACCTGAATGTAAATAAATAATTGGTAAATTTTCGGATATTTGAACCTTCGGTTAAATGATTTTCTGATAACTCTCCTATCGCTAAACTGAATTTTCGGTAATCGAAACCTGCGCAAAATTATGCCTTCTGAAATTTGAACTTTCAGT
The DNA here is from genome assembly GCA_010014905.2 of Druon quercuslanigerum. Taxonomy (NCBI): domain Eukaryota; kingdom Metazoa; phylum Arthropoda; class Insecta; order Hymenoptera; family Cynipidae; genus Druon; species Druon quercuslanigerum. The sequence goes on from JAAAKG020125244.1 coordinate 8,695, forward strand.
AAAATTGACTTTCGGAAAACTGAATCTTCGCTAAAACTATTTTCAAATAATTCAACATTCGTTGAAATGGTTTTCGGTCAATTAATTATTCGGCAAATTAGTTTTCCTTGAAATAAATTTCCGTAACCTGATATTCGCTATTTTAATTTTCGATCACTTTAACCATCGGAAAAATGACTGGCTGTCTTTACGGTTCGTACCACATAAAATTTATTAAATAATTTAATGTTAATTGCTTTTTGTCTACTGGTCTAAAATCAATATTTTTTGAGCATTGATTTTTATTTTTAAATTGTTAAAAAATCGCTCTCAAGATACACTGCGATCCGTACCCAAGTCTTTCAAATTACCTTTCAAAATGCTCTTATCCAATAAGCTACGGCGATACGATATTAATTTCTTCACAGATGCTACAAGTTAAATTCTGGCGTAATTCCTTATACTTGTAAGATTAATTTCTCGAACAAGAAAATTATATATTTGTCCGTGGTCACAAGTAAAAAGAATTACGTCGGTATTCAACTTGTATGGGTCGTGAAAAAATTAATCTCGTCTCTAGGTAGCTTAGTGGATAAGAGAATCAGACTTGAGAGCGATTTTTCACAATTTATTAATTATAAGGATTCTGTGAAATGAAAAGCAATCGTTGTTAATTAATCATTTATTGGCTACGATCATCCTTCCTACAATTACCAATAATGAACATACATTATAATCTTGATGTTGCACACGTAAATGTATAATAATTTTCATCAACCCGGGAATAACGTACCAGTATTATAGAGGATGTGACCCACAGCGCAAATCCGACAACGTTAATTTCGTGTATAATTTGGAATGGAATTATAAAATGTTTTATTATATTTCACGTGAATACAACGTCCAGATAACTGTCAGAGAAATGTGAGAAAATGAATTTTAGTTTATGTGTTGAAATCGGGAAACGAAACCACAATAAATGTAAAATGAAAATGTAATTATTGGTGTATCGTGGTATATTATATTTTAATATTGTATGTTTAGTGTATTTATATATTGGATATTGTTATAGCTTGGTGGAGAACCAATTATTTTCATAACATGGTGTCCATTTCGAGTGAAAACCCGTGTTATTTAATCCCGTAGGGAAAATGAAAATTTGGTTTTGAAGCCGCTTAAAAAGCTGATTGGCATAATTTTACTAATTTATAAATTTATAAATTTTCTTTTTACAAATCTAAAGAGTATACAATTAATGACTGAAAAATTAAATTCTTGTAAATCATACCAAGACACTTTTGTATAATTTTAATTTATTAAAATGATCTTTCAATTTTCTTTAATTTTGACATTGAGACTGCTTAATTTTTAACATTGCATATTTTAAAAGTCTTTATTTTTGATATTTGAACAGAAATTATTTTACTTTTACTGCTCCCAATTTCAAATGAAAAAAATCTAGACATTTTTAGTTTCCAAATTTTCAATTAGATCTTATATATATTTTTTTAAATATATCACTCTTTCATCTAAGATTCTTTAGCTGAATCTCCTGATATTGTAGGTATCGACAAGATTGAAAGTTGGGAAAAGTGCGTTCTGACTGGATAGCAGTTTATTGCAAATTTTTTCTAAAATTTAGACAAATTATTAACGAAGATGAGGGGGCGAATAAAAATTGAAATTCACTTATCGAATAAAAATAATTTATGCTAAGAAAGTTCTAAAAAATATTTTTTTTTAGAGTGAATGTGACATAAACTAATGACATTATATAACATTTATCTTAAAAAAAATTCTGAATATAAAGAGAATGATGAGATATATGAATATTAAAAGTATACAAATTTTCCTTAAGATTCATAGGAAAATTTGAAAAGATTTTTCATTTTGAAAAATTAATTTTAAGAGAAAATTGGTAAAGATTTTAAAACATTTTGAACGATTTTGTAAAATTTCGAAAGAAATTAAAAAAAATTTCAAACAAAATTTAGATTTTTTAAGAATTCGAACAAAGGATTTATAAGTCTTTGTCATTTTAGGAGAATAAACAAATTGTCTTAAGATTTTTAGAAAAATTTGCAATGCTTTCTTTTATTAAAAATTAATTTAAAGTTTCATTAATAATTTTAAATGATTTTATAAATGTTGGCTAAAAAGTGTCTTGAAGACTAAAAGGCCAGCTTGAAAAGATTTTTTCTAAATTTACAACACAGACTGCAATTTTTTTAATTATAAGAATTAAAAAAAATCTAGGAAAAATTCGGGTAAGTTAAAAAAAATACTTAGAGGTTTTAGAAAAGTCAAAAATAATTTTAAATTTGGAGAAGTTCTGAAAAATGTTTAAAAAAAATCTAGATTTTTGAAGGTTTCGAATAACAAAGTTAGCAGTATTTTGAGAATTTTCAAAAGGTTCCGAGAGAATAAACAAATTTTTTTAAGATTACTGCTTAAATTTAAAATTATTTTTTATTTTTAAAAGTAAATTTTAAAAGAATGCTAAACTTTTTTAAGCAATTCAAAAGATTCCCATAATTAAAAAAAAAATCTAATTCATTCAAAGGGAATTTTTTTAACTTTTCAGGATTTCAAAAAAATCTAAGAAAAAATTCAAATCATTTAGATGACATTAGGAATTTATAATTATAATTTCAAAAGAAATACATTTTTTTAAGGAAATTTTACATTTTATAAGGTGTTGAAATAAAATTCTTAAGCTTCTGAAGGATATTGAAATATTTCATAATAATACATTTATTTTCTTAAGATTTCTGGAAAAACATAAAAAAATATTCAATAAAAAAAAATAATTTTAAGATGTCGAAAAAACAATTTCAAAGCTTTTTCGCAATTTTTAAAGGTTTAAAGAAAATAAAAAACATTTCTAATAATTTGTGTCAAAACGTAAAATTTTCTTTTAATTAATTTATAAAGAATACTAAAAATATTTCATAGAATTTTTAAATTCAGAAAAAAGTGATCTCAAAAATTTTCAAAATGCGCTCACTTTTTGAATTTTCATCCAAAATGGCTGGTTAACGAACTCGACCATTCTTTTAGGACCTAAAAAAAGTGTGCCAAAGATCGATTTGATTCGCTCGTTTTTTCGAGAGTTATCGTGTTTACGGACAGACGACCGGACAGACAGACAGACAAACGCCATCGTCAAAACTTGATTTTATGATTCAGCTGGTCTCGAAATTTGGACATCCGTTGAAAAACTGTGGTCTCAAATTTCAAACAATTCTAATACTTTCTCAATCATAAATGATGAGATGTAAAAATATAAAAAAAAAATAGATTCATAGACATAAATTTTTTTACTACTTACCTTCGTTAAGAATGATTGATTTATTTAACTAATTAATTATTGACAGTAGAATTAATGTTTCCAATTATTTTTTTCAAAAGTCACTTTTGTTATGGTAGTTCTGATTTTTTCAGTATTATTATTAACAACTAATTACAAGATTGGGGGGATTTAAATACCAAAAATGAAATTTTTAAAGCTATAAATTTGGTAAGTACACTTGAGAAAAAATGCTCCTATTATAAAAGTGGATATGCTTTTCGACTTGATCAAATATTGGGATACAGGTCCACTCTTTTTTTCGTACGCTGAAATTAAAGGCAAAATTTCCCATTGGAGTTTGAGTGCATAATTGCATATGTTCGATCGAAATTTCAATATGACCGCGATGCAGAAGAAGGGATTTAAAGCTTTCTGGCGAAATCGCTGTACAAAATAGCTTGTCGTGCGTGTGAAGGATAACGCGTGTATATAATGGCTGCATGCACTCTCCTATCGGATATCGATGACGTAATGTGCTTATCGTGTACGCTGAACTTGTAAAAGGGACTTGTCAAATCATGAAAAGTAGATGAAATACGATCTCGAATCAGAGCGTGATAATACAGGTCACCTGCACACTTAAATACGTTTTACATTTTTTTTTCTGTAATAAAAAATCTAACCTGTATATACCCTTAATAGATGCCGTAACCCCTGAAGGTTATTACCTGTATTTTTTCTTTTTTCGATAAACTTATTTTTAGAACTCGTGTGAGTTTTGAGAAAGATGGAAAAAAAATAATGGGATACATTAGATTAACACAAAGCGCCCGGTGCTCGGTAACCAGGTTGCCACTAAGCGCCCGTTTAGTTAGGCCACGCCCCTGATACTTGGCGGGAAATAACTCTGTGACGCTATAGGGACTAATTGAATATCGCTTACGCCTGCGCATCTGATGCCACGCTCGTGGCGCTTACCGAATTAAGAGATGATGGAAGGGAGAGGAACTTGGCGAGAGAAAGCGCTTTGTGGAAAAGGCACTTGGTAAGAGTCTACTCTGATTGTCTTTTAATAAGTCTTTAAGTTTAAGATCAGATTTAAAATAGAACCACATTTACGATGTTAGCAAACCTAACTTTTGAAGTATTTTATATTCGAAAGTCTTAAGAGATTATAAGAGATTATATCCCTTGAAAAAGTTTCACCCTATCTTCGTTCAACTTATTAAAACTCCTTCAAAGCTTATGAAGACAAATTATAGGATATTTTTCTCACAAACTATACAATTATTGAAGGTGAGATTTTAAAATATATAAATTTATTATTTTAACCAAAATTAATGTATAAAGTATTATTATATTCTAAAGTACCACCCTTTAAAATGATACATTTTTGACAATGAGTTGTACACAATTTGTACTTTTTTTTATAAAATTAATTTTTGCCTCCCCTCAAATAGTAATTTAAGAAGAGTATGTGAAAAAGTTGAACAATACCTTCCTCCTTAAGAAAATAATTACTTTATTTTATCTTGCATAATTTTTCTTTCCGGAATTAAAATAATTTTTCTATGTTTTAAAGGACAAATATTTATTTTCTAAGGCTTTAGAGGAGGCCAAAAATAATTTAAAAAAAAACGTAGCATAACTTTTTGTTGAAAGTCTATAATTTTAAGGTGAGCTTAAATACAAAATATTTCTCAATCATATTGTTATTTTTATGGATATAAATGTAATATACATTTTCTACCAATTTTATGCAGTATCCATGATATCTGTATTTTGTTTTTCTATTTTTTGTCAATTTAATTATATTCACCGCGCGTGAATTTTTTGCAGTTAGTGTGAACTGAAATCTTACTGAAGTAGAGTTGGGAGTCATACAAAAATAAATAAAAAAAATTAATATAAAGCTTCCCCCTGGCAACAGAACGAAATGGTAATTCAAGTTTCTCTTTTGCTGCGCATTATCTGCCCATTCTTTAATGTAATTTTTCTACCAAAAGAACGTATTATAGGGAGAAAAGGACAAGTCCTGCAGAAAAATATTAATTATATGTAATTTTCAACAAGTTTTTCTCACGAGTTAAAAATATTTTTTATATAAAAAATTCAGAACTCATATAAAAATTGTTGCTTTTATTGTTTTATTGGATCCAATAAAACAAAATAAAGGATACAATAGATAAAAAATAATTGCAAAAGTTAGAATTTTCTCTTAAAAGTTAAAAAAAATATAATTCAAGAAATGTTCTTGCATCATTCTTTTTTTAAATTATCGTCGCTTCAAATCGAAATTTTTATATTCTGAAAACTTTAATTGGAATTTGAAATCATGCTAATTTGAATGTCAGACGCAAAAAAATGTATAGTTCAAACAAAAAATACTGGAAAATAAAATCAACAAAACTAAAATATATTTGAAAAAAGTAATTCTTTTATACAGCAATTTTTAAATCTAAATAGTACATTATTCGTTAAGAAAAGCAGCTGAATATCATATTTTTATTTACTTCATAAAAATAAATTTCCTAAATTAAAATTAATTTTTATTATTTTTTTTATTTTAATTAATTTAAATTAGTTTAAAATTAACTTCCTAACTTTTGAGAGTGAAAATTCAAGAAGTTTGTTGAAAATCCATATTTTATAGCAGAAAAGAAACTTTTTTTTCTTTAAAATTTAATAATAAATTTGAAAACTTTAAATTTGTATCTAAAGTACTGGTTTATTTCGCTTATAAAAAATGCTATGTTAAAAGTTTTTAATAACATTGAAATTATTAAATATAAAATATATTAAATAATATAAATAATAAATAAATATAATTATAATAATAAAAAATCGCAAAAAAAGTCGAAACTTAATTAAATAAATAATAATATATTATATTAAATATATTAAATATTAGTTTATCAGAGAGTTTTTAATAACATTGAAA
>JAAAKG020125255.1:0-14905 GCA_010014905.2 Druon quercuslanigerum
AAAAGAGCGAAACAGCATCTCGAAGATCATAGTTTCGTATCTCCCAGATTGCTGTGGGCCAGAATGAAAGTAGGAATCAGAAGATTATTTATCATATCGCCAGTTGATGGTGATCCCAGAGAAGTAAAAGAGACCTGCTGTCTCCATTGGGTCTGTGTATGAATCCATGGCATGGTCGTAAAAAAAGAACAGTGTACACTTTGATGTTTTATTTATTCCAGAAAAACCTAAAAAATTTAAAAATCGTTTCTAAATTCTTTGTAAAGTACCTAAGTTTGATCTTCTTACGGAAAAAGGGGCAGTTAACCTGTCACTGAAAGGGTGAATTTATGTACTTCTTTGAGAGAAGAGCATATTTAAAAATGTAATAAATAAACAAGCATGTCTACGATGGAAACAAATTTTCTTCAAAAGTACAGGTGCCAGTCATAAATTAGACAATCGAAGATCGTGCTGGTAAAATATCCGTAAATAACATTCGAAGGTTTCTGAAGTTCGTATTTTTAAATGAGATTTATAGCTAAAACCACGTGTACTTGAGGAAAACCTTTTTTCCGAAGAGTCGAGCGTGTCACTCGGATGACACCATAAACTTTTTTTTTATTTTTTCGTGTAGACACATGTCATATGTCCGGTTTTACGATGTCAATATCTACTCTTTTTCTACGTCATGTCGGCAATACCCCTCGAAACCAGTGACACGTATTACTAAGCGGAACGAATATTTATAATGTTTCTGAGTTTACCTAGTTTAGTGAAATATTGCTGTAATCTCTCTTTTCTACAGCGAGGTTTGAGCTTTAAAGGTACCGGGATTTTTTATACTTTGTCGTAAATTTTTCTCTTTGTCTCGCTGAAGAATAACCCCAATGGAAAGTAGAGTGAAAATCAGCGTGTCCTTATAAAAACCTGGCGACGAACCAATTTGAACCTCACCGCGGTAACCGACGGTCAAAGTTGCGACTCGATATACCTGTCGTTTCGGTAAATCTCTATGATTTTGACAGGTTTTTTCCACAGTTTCCTGAAAATTTTACTGTTGTCAAGGGGATCTCGAATTCCCACGACGAATGAGGGTGGGTAAAGTGGGTAGGACTGTATATTGTATATTCTTTATCCATAAATACTGTTGATCGTCTTGTAGATGGTCAGTATTGTTTCATGATGTCGCAGTCGAAGGAACTCCACACCGTTCTGGAACTTGTGTCCGAAAGATTAGAGAAACGCAAGTTACTAAAAATATTACGGTATATGTGAAAAAAATGTAGTGTTAACAAAGTGGCAAACTGTGCGTTGTTTTTGGAGAATAGGGACTCTCTGCGCTTAGCGCAGATATGTCTGAGAAAAACATTTACACAAGTAGATGCGAGAATTCTTGCAAAAATAAATGGTAAGAATTTATTCATAAAAATATTTTTTTTCAACGTGAAGTGCAGTGTATTTTTTTATTTGTATGCGTATTTTTTGTGTGTTTTGTAGCCAGCAGTTATAATAGAGACAATCGAATTGAAGAATACGATCCGATTTTGTCTGACGAATCCATGGATGGGAGTGATCATGTCCTAGCATCCTCGTCATCGGATTCTAGTGCATCAGATTCCGATTCAGGGGCCAGAACTGTTCAAATTGAAGAAAACAGTCCAGTCATTAAAGAGGAGTATTCCCCCGATCTGAATAGCAGAGATGACGAGGATCATGATGGATGACGAGAACGCTGATAAGAACTCGAATGAGAATGCGAGAGATGATGATGATGATTTTAAAATTTTTTTTCTCCTACTTAAATTAAAAGAAAAATAAAAACAAAATGCAATTACGAAAGGAAATATTTTTTACATAACTCTTAATATTTTTTCAAAGTTTAAAAAGTATTGGGAATGGTGGTCGACCATTTCGAAACCTGGTGACGAAAACTGGAACTAGAAAGAGCGAATGTTTTTGAAGTGTAACACAATGTTTGAAAATAAAAATCATAACCTTTCTAGATAGAACTTCCATATTATGCAGTGAAAAAATACATTTTTGACCAAAATATTTTTGCAAAAAAACAAAACAATTATTTCACTATTTCCTGTAATTCTCAATGCATTTAAAGCTAAAATAAACTTAAAATGATGTATTTAACGACAAATTTTACCCATTTTATATACAGAATACGAATAAAAGACTTTTGGAATTGAAATACGAATTCTAACTTTAATTTTAGATCAGCTTTTTAAATAGTAAAATATTTTATGCATAAATTAATCGAACATTTTCTTTGAGTTGATTTTTACTTCAAAACAAGTCCATTTAGGTTACTTTAAACTTTAAACTTCATACAAAAAAATAATTTAAACGTTTTTAGGCACAAATTAAAATTAATATTTTAAATCATTCCCATTCTTTCTAATTCAGATTTTGATCACCGGGTGACGTATCACAGTTTAACCATACCCAATACTTTTTGAATATTTGCGGGGTAAAATCTGATTGATTAATCACTTTTTCGGGAGTTCCTCAATCTGAATGTAGAGGGAAGAGTTGCAGACGAATTCAAAGTATAAAGAAGGATCTGAAAGGTATTTCAAATGCATAGAAATACACTAAAACCATGATTTGTAAATTGTGACAATGTGAATGTTTCAAAAGTCGACCGTTATTCTAATTGGTTAAAAAACTTCAAATTGGTATTTTGAGTTCTTTTCAAACATTTTCCTTCAAAAATTGATGTATTCAGTTAAATTTTAATTGCACCCAAATATTTAGAATTTTATACAGTATTTAGAAAATATATTATATAAAATTCATACAACCTATTGATTTTTTAAAATTTGATTTTAATATAATTAAATGTCTCAAATCTATTTTCTGTGTTTTTATTTCGAAAAATGGTTTTTGTGATGTAACTTTCATCATTAATACAATTGAAATCTACATAAAGAGTAAATAATTCTTTGATTTGAAATTGAGAGATGAAAATCTTGTGCTTATTTATAATATTAAAAATGTACGCAAAATGTAAGAAAATAATTGTTTCATTTTTTTAAAAATTAAAACATGATTTTTGTTACATAACGTTACAAATAAAAGCAATATTTAGAATTAATATTCGAAATTAAATATTTAATATTATAGTAACAATTTTTTGAATCAATAGTAATTGCTTTATGAGTCAATGAACATTTTTTGGCAATTGATCATAATAAAGTACAAAAGCGCTCGGCAAAAACATTTTTTTCAATCACATTTTTCGAAAAACTTGCTATGTAAAATATATCATTTGCCCAAAATATTTTTCAAAAATAAAATTTTATTTTTAATGCTTCACATAAACTTAATTATTCCACAAATAACTGCTTTATATTATTAAAAATGTGATTATGCTTCAGTTTTCACCAGTTTTTGATCTCCATTTTTTCAAAGAATCACAATTTTAAAGGTTTAAATTTTTTTTCTTTTCAGAAGATTAAAAGGAGCAAAACAGTGTTCAGGCGAAAAATCCTGAAAATGTTGAAATTAAAATGGAAGCGGAGGACATTAAAGAAGGTAATTCTGGTTTATAAAGTAACCCTTGTATCTGAAACGATGTTCGCAAAGTTTTAAAAATTAATTTCTAGAGGAAGAGGTGGATGAAGATAGCGATGACGAGTATGAGGAGGGTATTGATATTGAGGCTTATGACGACGATAATAGGGACGATATTAACTAGATGGGCGAGAGGAGTGCAACCACGGAAGAGGTTTACCGCTCACAACTGCGGCTGCATCAGCAGATGCAACAACAGAAATTGTTGGATCATGCGCTGCAACAGAGTCGATTAATTGAAGACCAGGTGCTTAATGAGTTTCGTCAGCAGCTATTTTTGTATCCAGAACCGTTGGAGATCGAACAGAGTATCCAAACTGGTGGTGCACAAACAGGTAGGAGAGAGAGAGAGAGAGAGAGAGAGAGAGAGAGAGAGAGAGAGAGAGAGAGAGAGGGGTAGAGCGTTCAGAAGCTGAAAATGTGATATATTATTTTAAAAAAGCGTGTACAGCTATTTTTAAATACTTGATAAATTTTATCGACAGCCCTGATGATTATGTTAGTGTAAAAATTAATTCGGACTTTTTTCTAATGGTGCTGGTGGTTTGTCGTTTCGTCCAACACGTGATTTAAGTTTTGAGATCCTTTGGGACCTTATTTTAAAAATTATTCAGAGTAATGAAGAGTTCAAACTAGATAATTCTTTTATTATTGCTTGAAATACTGTGGACGGTATACGTGGTGCTGGCCGAAAGACACTGACACACAAAAAAATTCAATTTTAAAAATAAAAAACACGGATAATCTTGTCTTCCACGTTCTATTGTTACTGCATGTGTAAACAAAGAACGGGGTACAATTCGCAGTAGAGCGTTACATGAAAAATAGGAAAGTGTCAGATCCTCGAATGGAAAATTATAGCTACTGAGTTAGTTCGTAAATCGGGTGTCACGATCCCTGAATACGGTTGAGGACTATTCGAAATTAATATTTTACAAAATTACCTCCTGCGTGAGCGAATCGCACTAGTAGTGTTTGATTTTAATAATTTTGGTATGGGTAAAACTCCACCACTATATGACGGTACCATTATGATTTCAGATGTAGGACTGACGGTACGATATAGTGTATACATAATGTTCTATCTAAATAAAAATCACTTTGAGCCAATTTTATGCTAAAAGCAGCTGCAGGTAGTCGAGAGTTTTGCATCCCGTGCAATACAAGTTATGACAATCCAGCCACTCATCGATGTACAATTAATGTAGCTCAAGCCTGTAATTGCCTCCTTGTAAATCTGAGGGAGAAATAGAAAAGGGTAATTCACGGGAAATTAAATGCAATTCATGTAATCGATTCTTCTTAAATAAAAACTGTCCACACAATCATAGCAAAAAAGGCTCCTATTCCGGTGGAGAAAGTGTATGTTCTGCTTTACAGATTTGCAAAAAATGTTTGAGGATGGTGAATTTTTATAAAAGTAAAAACCATCAATGCGGGACATTTTACTGTAAAATTTGTCAATGCATACGCGAGTATAACCATGAATGTTAAATGTCCCCGGTTAAGCAGCGACTCTCAAGTTCTCCGAAGCGAATCAGTTTTGTATTTTATGATTTAGAAGCTCGTCAAGCGAAAACGCTTCCAGGGGATAATTCGGTAAACATACATGATCTAAACCTCTGTGTAGCTCAGAAAGTCTGCTCTGATTGTTTGCTGAACGAGAATATTAATGATTCGTGTAAATATTGTGGTGTCCGGCAGTTAATATTCAAAGGGGATGAACTTATACAAGATTTTATAGAGCATGTGACACACGAGGGGACGCATTTCAGACAGATCATTTGCATTGCCCACAATACATAAGGGTTTAATCTATAATTTATTCTTAGATACCTAGTAGAGGTAAAAGGTACCAGAATCCGGCCGAAAGTGATATTGAATGGTACCAAAATCATGCTAATGCAGGTCGGGGATTGTACATTTATATATAGCTTGAATTACATGCCCATGCCTCTGAGTGCTCTCCCCAAAGCATTCGGACTCACTGGTGAGCATTCGAAGACAGGTACATTCCCACATTTTTTTAATAGAATGATATGCCAGAGTATGATATGTATATAGGACCTTTGCCGCCTGTTGAGGATTACTCTCCAGATACCATGAATATCGAGGCTCGTAAAAAATTTTACGAGTGGTACGATGCATGTAAAAACGACTATGTTCTTTATTTTAAAAAGGAAATACTAGAGTATTGCGTGAGCGATGTGTCAATATTTCGTCGCGCATGTCTCGCATATAGAAATATTTTTTTGAAATTCGGTAATGTGTGTCCTTTTGCTGAATGTACTACCATAGCTTCTGCTTGTTTAAGAATCTTTCGCAAGAATTTCCTTCGCCCTGAAAACATTGGTATTATATCGAATGGCGGTTACAGACGAGCCAATAAGCAGTCTGTAAAGGCCATTGAATAATTATAATGGTTAGAGCGAGAAATTGGGGTAAAAATTAAACACGCAGCAAGGTGTCGCAAATTCCATCTACCAGAGGTCATACTAATTGATGGGTACTATATAGATGGTGTGAAAAAGCATCATGCTTTGCAGTTTCATTGTTGTTTTTGGCATGGATGCATACAATGTTACAGGTCAAATCGCGATGAGAAATTATCATCCGGGGATACATTTGATACGCGTTATGACCAAATATGGGAGTGTCGATATGACAAAATTAAATAAAAATTCACCCTGTATGAATATTTTAAAAATCACCCTTTACTACACCATGATGCGTTAAATCCTCGTGAAGCGTTTTTCGGAGGACGTGCAGGAAATACAGTGTCCTATGATGAAATTAAAAATAATGAAAAAATCCGATATATCGATGTTTGCTCTTTATATCCATTTATTTCGAAAATGGGGAAATTTCCTGTGGTTCACCCGAAGATGTATGTCGGCGATGAGAATTGTAGAGGTCTAACTGGTCCAAATTACATGAATTTAAATCAAATTGATGGATTGATCAAATGTCGCGTGCTTCCTCCACGAAATTTACTTTATCCAGTACTATCCGTGCTAATGCATGGGAAACTCATGTTCCCACTGTGACACGCGTGTTGTGCGTCTATGAGTCAAACTGAATGTACACATGCCGATACTAAGCGTGAGCTGGAGAAAACCTGGGTTTTAGATGAGTTGAAAAAAGCCATTGAGTTAAATTATAGAATAACACATATTTCAGAGATATGGGAATAACAGGTTACGCAATACAACACAAAAACGCGTGAAAGGTGGATTATTTACGGATTACATAAACACCTTTTTAAAAATTAAACAGGAGGCTAGCGGCTGGCCGAGCGAGTGTGTTGACGAAGAGTCAAAAAAAGTTTATCTTCGTGAGCATGATGAGATTGAGGGCATAGAGATAGACCCTGAACAGATTTAAAAAAATCCTGGTTTACGTTCCGTTGCAAAACTACGCCTCAACTCTTTTTGAGGTCAATTCGGATAAAGAGAGAATTGACCGCAAACAGAAGTTGTTGAGGAGCGTAAACGATTGATGGAGTTGCTTACTAGTCCAGAGTTGGAACTCCATGACATTGTCCCGGTAAATCATGATGTTTTATATGCCTCTTGGTCGTATAGAGACGAAGCTAACATAGCGTCACCCTACACAAACGTACTGATAGCAGCTTACACCACTGCTCAAGCTAGGTTATCTGTATCAATTAGATCGACGCGTTTTGTACTACGATACAGACTCATACATTTACATATGTCGTGAGAATGTATTAGAGTACAGTCCACAGATGACAGGGACAGGGATGACACAGATGACACAGGGACAGATGACGGATGAGCTGGAGGTTTACGGTAAGGGAAGCTATATTGATACTTTTGTATCTGGTGGACCTAAATTTTACGCGTACAACGTAACCTCTCCAGATGGAAAATCTCACCAGCTTTGAAAAATTAAGGGTATAACTCTGAATTATAAAATTTCAAAAGTTTTAAATTTTGAAACCATCCGAGATATGGTAGTCAACAATGCTCCTCAACAATTCGGCAAACGAAATTTCACGACGTGGTAACTAGAAGGGAGAAAAAAACATTTAAACTGGTGAATAGCAAAAGAATATTCCTTGAGAATTATGAATCTTTACCTTACGGTTATATCGAAGAGGATCAAAATAAAGAAGATTCAGAGTAGTTTGACTTAAATAGTTTGTTTTTCTGTAGAAAATTATCTTAAAATTATCTTATAATTTCTTTATTCCTCAACATTAATCGAAGGTGGAAACATCCGTTGACTTCTATAATTTCTGGTCCAACGGGCTATGGTAAAACTGTTTTTGTAAAAAAATTTCTTCAAAATATTCATTCAATGTGCGATGCTGTATTTTCTCGCATAATTTTGTATTATTCAGAATGGCAGTCATCCTATAAAGAGTACGGGGAGGGAGTTGAATTTCATGACGGTTTACCACAAGCATCAGATTATAACAATGATCCTCGAGCCAAGCTTGTAATTATTGACGATCTTATGCGTGAATCGTAAAATAACACAGTCGTCGATCTTTTCACGAAGGGTAGTCATCACAAAAATTTGAGTGTGATCTTTATATCACAAAATATTTTTCACCAGGGCCATGATCAACGAGATACTTCTTTGAACACAAATTATATTGCAGAATTTAAAAACCCAAGGGACCGAGCGCAAATTCAACATCTCGCTAGAAAGGTATATCCTGAAAATAAACTTTTTCTACAGGAAGCTTATTATGACGCAACTTCCAGACATCATGATTGCCTTCTTCTTGATTTAAAACAATCTACACCTGATAATTGTAGATTTAGAACTTGTATATTTCCGCCAGATTCATATCAATACGTTTACGTACCAGCAAGGGGTATAAAAGCAGGCTCATCTAACTCCCTACTACCAGTTGTACGTTTGTCATGATGGCGCATGCACGCAGATCCATCGGAAAGAAGAATGTTAAAATGCTAAATGCTCTCTATCATCTGGATACAGATCAACGACGTGCTGTTTTAAAAAAAGCCAACCCACAACACGTTAAAAGTATCTGCGAATGTGCATTGAATATTTTGCATGAAAACGTTTCTCTAAAACGAACCGAGAAGCGAAAATTGAAAAAACACAGATATGCATTAAGAAAATTAGTGACACCAAACGGTTCGTGGAAAAGTAAAAAACGCTTTATTGTACAAAAGGAGAGGGGTTTTTACCACTTTTACTAGCACCAGTCCTTGGTACACTCTATTCCAACATGTTTTCATCTTCGTAATTGTTTATCATATTTATCAAAATGGAACATGTTAGAAAAATGGTACTTGTACCAAATGATAGTGTCGATCAAATTAAGCTCGAACAACAAAAACAACAACATCAATCGTTCAACAATTTTGTTACATCAAAATTATCTGAAAACACAATTTCCAGACTCGATGCTGAAATGAGTAAACTTTTATACTCTCCATTATACACTGATGAACATGAAAAGTGGAAATTACATTAGCAAGTTTTGCAAAGGTTTTTGTTCTTTATCGATGAGTCGAAAAATTTAATTGGAAAGAAGAAAGAGATAAAGGAAGTTCTTGATGACAGGTTAAACAGTGCTCAAAATGAAATAACGAGTCAAGAGTCAAGACGACGATGATTTATCTCTACCCATCTCAGATATTATTGCCTCTGTGCCAAAAACCTATAGGGAGAAGATTGAATTTTTGATTGAAAGATTACGAGCACCAGAGGTTAAAAATAGAATAAAATGGGATAAACAGGGTGTTGTCTTTATCGATGAAGCACGTGTGGAGAAATCAAATATTTCAGATTTAGTGAACGATGCTATTAGATATAGGAAATCAGTTGTTCTGCCAGGAAGACGTCAATTTGTTAACTTTCTGCAAGGAATTAAGACACCTGAAGATCTAGACAACATTATAGTGTGTGATATATTGACGATGTTTGGGAAATTGACCTAGTCGAATTGAGATCTTTGAAAAGCTACAATGATGATTTTTCCTATCTACTGGTTGTCATTGACGTTTTGAGCAAGTTTACCTGGGTTGAACCACTTCAAAATAAAACTGAATCTGAGGTTAAAGAAGCATTTGAACGAATTCTGTATAGAACTGGCAATAGAAGACCAGTTTACCCACAGAGTGATAAAGGAAAGGAATATATTGGTAAAGTTTTTCAGCAATTCTTGCCAGATCTTGAAATACAATTTTGTATTATACGGGATCCTAGTATAAAGGCCACCATTGTTAAACGATTCAACCGTACTCTCAAGGAGCGTATGTGGCGGTACTTTACACATCGTAATACTCATCGATACTCGTCATTCAAGCATAAGTATGGCGCCATCTACAGTAAACCTTAAAAGTGCTGCTGTAGCTTGTGCAAATATACACGCATCAGTCGTGCTAGAGACATCTTTGCAAAAGGATATGAAGCTGAATGGTCAGAGGAGCTGTTTGTTATTAAAAAGGTAATCACCTGGCGAACACATGCACCTATCTTATACGAATTGAGAGATTTAGCTGGAGAGGATATTGATGGAATTTTCTACGAACAAGAATCGGCTCATGTTTAAAATAAGAACGTAGAAAACGATGAATTCATTATTGAAAAGGTGATTCAAACAAAGGGTCGTGGAACTAATAAACAGCTTCTTGTAAAGTGGGTTGGCTACTCTGAGAAATTCAACTCGTGGATACCAGCTACAGAGCTAAAAACTCTGCAATGAATGACGAAGATCAGTTTTATCTCATTTTACCAAGTGATAGTAGTATGAAGTATTTTCCACAGAATACAATCACCCACTTTATCACACAGCTTCCACATGAAATTCGACTTCATGGTCGCTGGGTAGTGGGACTCACAGAGATTCAGTTTCCACGATCATTTCTACATGTAAGAGGTGAATCCAGCATGGAAAATCGTATCTCAATTGTACCAAAATCAATTGTAAATAAAATAAACCTTATCGAAAAATGTACCATTGAAAGCGTTAGAGTAAACGAGTCTGGAAATGTCGATTTAGCCATATCAGAAAATGGTGACAAATCACGCGACAATAATACCATTTTGACAGGTGAAGGTTTCAAACTGGAGTTGTTGAGAGGAAAGTGGAAACGCCTCATTACATCATTCTTTCCACCGGGGGTTTACTCAAAAATGGATGATCTCATATATGATATAAATATTATTTACGAAATAAATAATCACGTAGTTGTTAAACAAAAAAAGAGAAACAATCATTATATAACACTTGAGAAAATATGTAAAGAGGATTGCAAAATTACGGGTCGTCACTTTCTTTTAATCAGTAAGAAGATATCTCAAATTCTAGGTTTTACACCTTATACACTGTTACCTATCGATGCATATATGGCACACCATCCACCAGGTTTATCAAATGGTCTACTAAACAAACTTTTCGTCTTTTGTGATCTATGTGAACCACGTATCACTGAAAATGTAAAATAACCACTCTTACGAGTCGTAACGGTGGTCATCCGTGACACTTCATTTCAAACGGAATGCGTAAGCATGTGCCATTACACAGATTACTATACAACTCTAGTCGGAGGTGGAGGAATTTCCAAAATTTACATTGGCTCCCCGCATCAGAGAGGACATGGTATAGGTAGTTTTCTCGGTAGCCTGTTTCGATGAGCTCTACAATTTTTTTAAAGTGGGACAAGAGCAGTTGAAAAGATGCACTACGACATGGAATTAATGTTCTTGATGATGTGGAACGTAACATACCATTTAACAGGGCTGCAAAAACACGACTCAATGAGGCTGGAAAGAAAATGAAGAGACGAACCATAGAAAAAGTGGAAAGCCTGATGAACGGGTCGCGATATAAATTGACTGGAAAGAGGAAAAGTCTTCAGTCGTTCAACGTTCGCAACGTGTTGAACATCGCGGGAAAACCTTGTAAATGAAATAAAAAGGGTAGTTAAGAGAAGAAAAAGTACAAAATCTAAGAGAAAAGCAAGGTGAAAAAGTACAAAAAGTTCGATAATTGACAGTTTTGGAAACAAGTAAAAAATTGTCATTTTTACACTCACACTCGTGCGAGTGCATGCAATCGGAATTGGATCTCTTTTCCCTACATCCAACACAGACATCCATAGAGGGTTCTCAATGGGTACACCACAAACCAGTTTCATCTCTCACAGATGACTCTCCCATCGAGTTTGTAGTTCCCGGTCAGGGAGATGAGTACACTGATCTTGCTCACACACCTATAAGTGTTAAAGTCAAATTAATCACTCTTTAAAAAAAATCAGAAAACGCTTTTAGTGTAGCATCCGTTGGTCCTATCAACAATTTGCTGCATTCCATGTTTAACCAGTTGGATGTATACTTCAATCAGAAGCCTGTATCGCTTCGAAACAATGCATATGCATACAGTGCGTATATGGCTTGACGATACAGTAGGCAAAATGGCTGATGTCGCAACGCAAAAGCAGGGTCTCGTCGATCGACGACATATACTGGGTGAAGGAAAAAAAATTGATCTGATTGGTCATTTACACAGCGATGTTTTTAATCAGGATCAATTTCTATTGAACGGTGTTGAACTTAAAGTTCGACTTGTGCGTTCCAAGGATGCTTTTTGTCTTATGGAGCCTACTAATAAGGCGTATCTTCATATTGAAGAAGCATGTGTTTTTATCCGACGTTCAAAAATCAGCCCTTGAATTTTGCTTGCACACGCAGAAGCTCTTTCTCAAGGTACGGCCAAGTATCCACTCACCAGAGTAGAGGTTAAAACACTCACAAGTCTTTCTGGTGTTCAAAGTGAAACTCTTGATAATGTTATACTTGGTCAACTACCTAAAAGGATTATTATTGGATTTGTCGAAAATGAAGCATTCAATGGCCATCGTGCTAAAAACCCCTTCAACTTTAGACACTTTAATATCAATCATTTCTCTCTCTACGTGGATGGTATGCAAATCCCGTCAAAGCCTTTGCAACCAGATTTCTCAAAAGAAAAGCTATACATTGATGCCTATCATACTCTGTTTTCCGGAACGGGGATTCATTTTATGAACGAGGGAAATAATATTGATCGTTTTGATTACGCAAACGGATACTGTCTCTTTGCATTTAATCTTACTCCTGATCTTTCTGAAAATTGTCAATCACACTGGAATCTCGTTAAAGATGGTAGTATGCGCATTGAACTCCGTGTAGAAGAAACGCTACAGCAAACTATTAATTGTATAGTTTACGCAGAATACGACAATGTCTTGGAAATTGAAGCATCCAGACAGGCTATAGTAGATTATAGCGGTTAAAACCTGTACATACCTGCATAAACCTGTTTACAAGAACCAGTTTTCACTGTCAGTTGAAAATGGAGGGGAGAAAACGAAGAATGTGTACCAGAGTATATAAGACGCTCTGCTCAGTTGGTTGTAGTCTCTCGCAAAGGTATCTTCATACTAAACTTTACTCTCGACTGAAAAAATGGACTATATAATCGACATACAAGGCTTTCGAGATATAGATGATCAGTTTATACCCAAGGAAGTGGCTGTTGTTACAGTTGATCATAAATACATAGCCCATTGGATTGTTGTATCACCATATCTCTTCTCTGAACTTCCTGCATGGTCAAAATCACAAAACAACTGGCTAACCTGTCACTATCATGGCATTAAATGGTTTGATGAAGATATCAGAAAATCACCAGCAGACAAATCATCAATTTGGAAAAAGTAAACTGCCCAGGCTTCAAAAAACTAGATGACAGGACAGATTTCTGCATTCTTCATGGAGCTAAAAACGAGGGAATTTCCAGATGTGCTCTCACAATGCCATGAAACTGCGTTATTGGCTTCGAAGACAACGACAGGAAGAAATTCTCTGCAAACTGTCAAACACAAAGTCGATGTATGGAAAAACAATAAGAGCCAAGAATTCAGTTCCAGACGGTGCTGAGGCCAAGACTGAATCTTTAGAAAAAACAACTGACTCTACGCCTTATCCTTATGAGATTGTAAGCATTAAACATGAACAGTCTAGAGATATTGCAGGTAATTCAGATTTTACAAGTGCCCACGATTGGTGTGTGCCCAGCAGACCGAATTCACAAAACCTGGACAAGACCAGCTGCAATAGTGGTTAAAACTGATGACCACACTCAGCCTGGATCCCACTGGGTTGCAATCCATATCGACTTACGGTAGAGGAACCTACTTTGACAGTTACGGGATACAACCTGTTATTCCTCAACATCTTCATCGTCTGCGTAGAAACCCCAGCCTCTACAGATGGAATACGAAACAACTGCAGGGTACCTCTTCAGACGTATGCGGTCAGTTTTATATCATGTTTCTTCATCATATGTGTAATGGTGGTACTTTGCGCCATTTTATTGATATTTTTACGAACAATCTATTAGATAATGGTCGCATTGTCGTAAACTTTCACAAAACACTTTTAGATAAGTATAAACTCAAATGGGTACAGGCTCCAGACTCTAAACAAGGTGGCAGATGTGTTTGCTCATCACGAAATAAAAATCGGTTTGATTCATGTATACAATCACGCTCTTCGAAACTCGCTAATTTGTACCTTTTGCAAATATCATGTGTGTATAAATTATATAGGTGATAAATGTTGTTCTCTTCTCTCATGTGGAATAGTTAGTTGGAAGCCGTCGAATTTAACTTTTTCAGAGAATAGAATTAAGAATTTAGATGTATTTTTTACTAAGATTCTCAGGTACCTATATTTATATCGTTAGAATTAAGAATCTAGATGTAATTTTTTTTTAGACAAAAAATAAATAAAAAACATATGTGACAAAGAAAATGTTTTAATTAAATCGCCTGTCCTTTAGATTTAACTATTTATATTAAATTTCGTTTAAAAATTTAAGTTAGAAAAATAACAAAAAAATGTCTAAAATTTTTTAAAGTAATATAATTTTGAACATTAGTGAAATCGGTAAAGTTTTTAAAAAACTACTAAAGTTGATCAACTTTTTAAAAATTACTAAAATTTTGATTCCAAATTTCCCATAGTACAGGCCAGCCCCCCACTCTAAATTTCCCATAGTACATAACACCCCCCACTCCCCAAATGTCCCATGGTACAGACCAACCCCGCCCCAACTCGAAAGTACCCATAGTGTAGGCCACCCCCACTCCAAATTACCCATAGTACAGGCCACTCCCCAAATTTCCCATAGTACATCCCCTCCCCCTTCCAACTCCTCAAAGTTCTAATAGTGCAGACCACCCCCACTCCAAATTTCCCATAGTACAGGCAGAGATGAGGTGGGAGATTGCCGATCCCTTGCATTAAATTTCGAGTGATTTTCGCCAGCGCCCCCAGGTCCCCT
>JAAAKG020125266.1:0-14905 GCA_010014905.2 Druon quercuslanigerum
AGTAATTTATTGGATAAACTAAGGTATAATACAAAAAGATGATGTAACCTAAAAAGAAAATATTTCAATGGATATTCACTGAAAAATGATTAATTCGAATACAGTCTTAGCAATCATGTAAAAATTAGTTACTCCCTGTGTTTATTTGAAAGCTGTTTTAAAAACACAGACTAGATAGTCCTGTCACTGATTCTGATTACACATAAAAAATATTTCTTTACTGTTCGTGCTCATCTTTAATTTTTTTATGTTCAAACAATACTCCCTGATGAGGAGGTCTAAATTGGCCTCGAAACATGTTGGTCCCCAAGTAGTATAAAAATAACGGAGAATGAGAAAGAGTGAGAGGTTGGTTTTTGGTTGACTCTTTTCCTTTTTCTCCCTCTTTTTTCTCATTGATATTTATGTCTCTAATGAGCCGGAAAGTGAGATAGTTTGGAAATCTATTTTTTAATTATTGAATCTTTTTAATGTTCTTTTGCATAAAATTATTATTGAAAAAATTGATTATCTTCAATCTCAAAATAAAAAATTTTAAAGAGACACTAAACAAACGATTCTTTTCCAATCTATAGGTTTTGCTTATGATTTCTTTTAATTGAGTTGTGAATGTTACCTCAATTTTCATGAAAGAAATCTTTTTATTAGATTCTTATATGAATAAAATATTAAAAATTGAAATTAAATAAATAACAATTTTTTAATGTTAGAAATGTTTAGAAATGTATTATGTTTGGATTCATTTTCAATGTTATTGATAATATAATAATCAAAATACATTGGTTTAGAATCAAACAAAAAAAAATCTCTTCCGTTAGAAAATCCTGTTTAATTGAAAATTAAACTATCTTATTGAAACTGCAATTGTACCTTCGATATGAATAAAACTTATTATACAAATTTACAATAATTTTTGCTGAGAGTATTGATTCCCCTATAATCCCTCTATTTTCGAGAAAAATCTCCCTGTTTACTTTGTTTTCAGATAAGTTTGGGCTATGTTACTCTGTGTGATGTCGGCGAGGGGGGCTAACAAAGATCCCAGAATTGGGAAAATATTTTATACAAGGAAAGTTAGTTTTCTAACAAAGAAAAATATTAATAAATTGTTATCGTAACTTTAGAATGAATTGTGTACATCAAAGCAATCTCCACAGAGCGATAGAAACTCAAGTGGCCAGCATCCTGAGAGCCGCACAAGAACATTCTTTCTCTTCTAGAGAAGAACCTCTTACTTAAGTACTTTCATTCTCTGGTGCAGAACACTAGACCCTGTTATTGTCTGCATCAAAAGTACATTTTATATAATAGGGATTGACTTTTGAAATTTTCTCTTGTGTCCATGTTTCATGTTCATTCTTACCCACCTCTTACAATGATTCTCAAGAATCAATAATCTGTTATGCATGTCTGCGTGACTAACAAATTTTATTCTTTATGTTCCAGGTGAGCTTAGCTTTCATTCTGAATCAAGATGTATGTAAGGATTAAAAGAGGACAGTGTCAACATCCAATATGATTATTCATCTTTAAAGGTACATTACACATTATAGATGTGAAGTTGTTTGTTCGAATTTTCCATGAAAATTGGGTCCCGCCTGAAATATTAGATTTCGAAATTGGAAACAAATCTAACTGTGCATCAATCTGGATTGATGTCATTAGATTATTACCAATTTTAAAGCCAAAATTACTTTTCATTTTTGGAGAAAAATGGAACCAAAAGATTTGCTTCTATCTCAAAAAATCTAATGCTCAAAGCGTTTCTCAATTTTCGTGAAAAATTAAAAAATAAAACCACTTCACAGCTCTATCACAAATTAAAAATGTTTGAATTTGAACCTGCTATAGGCACCGAGATTTTCGATTCATAAACTTTCAGGTCCCTCTTTATTAAAATTACATTATTTTAAACAAAATAAAAACTTAAATGAGCCAGGTAGTCGTACCCTGATATATTTTTAACGATTTCCCAACATTTCAGCGCAGTATATTAATTTTTATAATTATAAAGCCATCAAGTACAATAACATGTAATAATTGGTCACAAGGATGAATGTGTATCTTTAAAAACATTTTGTAATTGTTCAAACAATTTTTATTTGTTTTTAATTTTTTTCATGCTAAATAATGAAAAGTTAGTATATTTCTAAACTAGTTACCTACTCAACGGATGTTAGGAAAAAGTTTTTTGCCTAAGGCATTATTATATTGCTTATTAAATCATTATTAATCATTAACTGATGACTTTTTATGGAAAAGGTGGAGAAGTTTCTATTCCTTTAAATCTCTTACAGTATGTCGGTTATAATTAAGATATTTTTTCTTTCAGAATATATACCTCGATTATTCAAACAATTATTATACACTTGAACAATTTGTTTTACAATTATTTGTTTAAGCAAATAATTAATGTTAATCAATTCAAGTATAACTTTTGTATAACAAGTGACATGGTATAAATAGATTTAGAAAACTAGAATTTTCTTGACAGCTGGTCATTTTTCCGATGGTTCAAGTGACCGAAAATTAAAATAGCGAATATTAGGATACCCAAATTTACTTCAAGGAAAATTAATTTACCGAATGATTAATTGACCGAAAACCATTTTAACGAATGATTAATTGACCCAAAATTATTTCAACGAATGTCGAATTATTCGAAAAATAGTTTTAGCGAAGATTCATTTTTCCGAAAGTCCATTTTACTGAAATTTCAAATTTCAGAAGACCTAATTAACCGAAGGTTCAAATATCCGAAAATTTTAAAATTATTTATTTGCTTTTAGATAGATGTTTAATGTCCTGGTATGTCCTGGTAATGTAAAAAAATAAGGATAAATAATAAAGAAAAGAAAGTGTTTTATTTGCTATTACACATTTATCTGAATGCAAAAAATAATTAAATAATATGTATAAATGAATGAAAGAATTGAATTATCTTTTATTTAACTTATTTTTCTTTTGAAAACAATCCTTATTGATGAAAAAAGTTACTTGTTCATTTAATCACTCAATAATGTGTTTAACATTCATGTTTAAACTGTGCAGTAGGCAGTGTGGATGGCAATCTTTTATTACAAAATTTAGGATAGATTTTCTAAATTTTGTCAGTATTATCATATAATTTTTTTCCTATGAAATTAAAGTGTACTAAGCATTTTAACAGATAAAGCAGTTATTTTTAATTTATTAATTTTTTTTAATTTCACTGATTAAAATAGAAAGATACATTTTCACAGCATCACTTTAGCCGAATTTTTTAAAATTACTTTTATCAATAATTTTTTATCAATAATTGTGCAGGCAAAGTACTTTTTGCAAAATACTATAAAAATATAGAAGAGATAAGGTGTTAATTGTTTCACGAAAATAGGGAAATGAATTCTTCAAAATAAAATAAATACAATTACTATCTTAAATTACATTTACGACGTTCTGCTTTCTTAAGATTTTAGATAAAAATATTGCATTTTCGAAAAAATGAATTTTAACTAAGTAGACATCAAACCAAAATGATTAATTTTTTTACCGAAAGATACCATTCTTCAATATAATACACATGAACTTGGAACAAAATAGTTCAATGCTCAATTAAAAATAATGTATTTTCAACGAAATATGATAATTTCGAACTAAAAAAGATCAATTTTCAACAAAGAAACTATTAGTTAAATTTTCAGTTTAAAAAGTTAATTTTCAACACAAAAAAAAAACGAGTTTTCAACAAATAGTTCATTCTTCGGTCAGAGATGAATTTTCAACCAAAACAAAAAAAAACATTTTCAAAAAAATAGTTAAGTTTTAAACCCAAAGAGATTAGTTTTTAAACCAAAATAAATAATTTGTAAATAAGAAAGATTTTTTAGACAAATCAGAAAAAAATTTCAACTAATTGGTTGAAATTTTTTTTCTTTTAAGTCAAAATTGTTAAGTTACAAAACTGTTAAATTTTCAAGCTAAATGACATATTTTCTACAGAATAGATGAACGTTCGACTAAGAAATATAAATATTCAACCAAAACTGGATTCAAATAGACTTTACACCAAAGAGATGAATCTTTAACCAAGGCAATCAATTTTTGAATTTCAAGATAAAAACACTAATTTTCTTTCAAAAAGTTGAATTATCAAACAAAAAATATTAATTCTCGGCGAAAAATGTAGTAGTAGATATTTCTATTTTAGGTATAGTTCATATACATTAATTTACGTTCAAGGAAAATAACCAATTGAGTTAAAGGGTTAGGTGCTGATGAAGAAAAAATAAAGGTTAGTATTATTTTTATTAGAATTATTATTTTTATTTTTATTGGGCAGTAACCATCTTAAACATGTGACAATATTTTTAATTATTATAATAATAATACTAATCTTTATTTTTTCTTTCTCGGTGCGTAACCTTTAACTTAATTCGTCATTTTTCTTTAACGTAAATTAATGTATATTAACTATATAAGGTTTTTGTCACTCATTTTGTAAAATTTTCATTGTTTTTATCCCTTTAATCAACCTGATACTCATAAATGTTTTATTTGTTATTAAACATCTATCTGAATGTAAATAAACAATTTGTAAATTTTCGGATATTTGAACCTTCGGTTAAATGATTTTCGGATAACTCTCCTATCGCTAAACTGATTTTTCGGTAATCTGAACCTTCGCAAAATTAGGTCTCCTGAAATTTGAAATTTCAGTAAAATGGACTTTCGGAAAAATGAATTTTCGCAAAAACTATTCTCGAATAATTCAGCATTCGTTGAAATGGGTTTCGGTCAATTAATTATTCGGCAAATTAGTTCTCCTTAAAATAAATGTCTGTAACCTGATATTCGCTATTTTAATTTTCGATCACTTGAACTATCGGAAAAATGACTGGTTGTCAATTTTCTTTACGTTGTGAAAACAACTTAAAAGTGAATGACTATTGATTGTTTAGGCATTTAATATGCGTTCAAAAAAATATTAAATTTTCATAATTTGATGACAATAAATTAAAGAAAATGCGAATTGCTTCAGAAACTTAAAAACTTCTTTAACAAAAATATCACTCCTAAAATTCATAAATTATTTCATTAATTCCAGAAAATACGAACTTTTCATAATTTAGAATGAAAACAAAAATTTTAAAAATATAAATGATTTAAATATTCTAAAATAAAAACTCTTTATTTTTAATTTCTCAAGTAATGTCTAAAATTAAATTTAAATCAAATTCGAAAACTGAGCTTTTGCTATGCATGTTCATGCCTCCCTAATGTGTACCACTTCAAGAGTTTTTTTCTTTAAAATACCATTTTTGAATTTAAGGGAAACGAAACTGATAAAATTTGATATAGTATCCAATTCTGAAATTTGTAAGTTATTGTGAATTATACTCCCTTGACAATATTTCATCTACCCAGTCGCAATAATGCAGAAACAGAGCTGCTCTATGCTCCTTAATCTTCAAAGAAAGGCGAACGTAGCTTGCGAATACAATAGCGTGCCAAATGTAATTAAGGATTAAACGGGCACGCGTAATCGTCCGAACAATGCCCGACTTTTACTGGATAATATCGCGGCAAGGTATAATGGTGCAAGAAAAATACAAGCAAGGATAAAAAAATCTAATATGACATAAAAAGGGATAATAAAGTTCCGCAGATAAGTCAGCAAAAAATTTTCTGAAGAAATATTTTTTATTTTATTTGGTAAATAGATTTTCTCACGTGTTGGTAAAATATCCACTGATTTTCAAAATATATTTTTGCTTTTCAAATTTCCATTACTTATAAGAATATTCCTGAAAGTTTAGATACTTGTGTCTTGTTCTGAAATATTTAACTTTTTACTTAGTTTTCACTTAGTGAAGTAGTAAATAATGCAAGTTAGCCAAACTAGTTGCTTAAACAATTTACATTTCTTTATAACTGTCTTCTCTTGGATACGTGCTAAAAAGTTGCGGTCTATTCTGAAATCTTAAGCTTTTAGTCCACTTTTCACTTAGTGAGGTAATAATTAATGCAAGTCAACAAACATGCTTATTTAAGAAATTAATTATTGTTTATAACCATCTATTCTTAGAGCAATGCTAGAAAGTTGCTATTCTTCGGAAATCTTAAGTTTTGCGTTGACTTTTTAGTTATGAACAAATTATAATTGAACCCCGAAAAGAATAATTTTAAAAACAATGTACTTTTTTAAGTTCTTTTTGCACTTTTATTACTGTTTAAAAAAATTATTTAAACCAAAAATCTTGTTTACACAAAAGACCAAAATTAAGAATAGAATAATTAGGAGGATGTAGGAGGACTAGATCTGTAAATGACTTGTAAAAGTTGTGTATTTAAATTAGAGCAAGAAGTTTATTGCAAAGCGTAAAAGAAAAATTTAGAATTGAACATATTTTGATATTAACCTCCCCTCCCTCCAGAACAGCATATTCACGAAAAAGAAAGAGATTGTGTATAATATGTTTATCACCAATGTTTGTTTATTATTTATTCCTAAATAAATAGGTAAGTCTTGGTTCAAACTTTCAGAAAAAACGCCACTTTTAGCTCTTATCTTATGAAAGATTAGTATAAACGATAATAAATTGTTTAAAAAATTATTTGTGTCAACGTTCATTAATTATTACCGTACTAAGTGAAAAGTGCACAAAAAGTTTAAAAATTTCAGGAGAAAACCGAAAAAATCTGGCATCAATATAGATGATGGTAGTTACTTACAACAATAAATTGGTCAAACAATTATTTTTGTTACCTTGAATTAATTATAACTACACGGTAATCAAAAATTTGATAAAAAGTGCAACATTTTTTTGAATGTGACTTTGTATCTCTATTTTAAGAAGGGTTTACATTCAAAAAGTAATATTTTATTTGTATTCTATGGCAATTCGTAAAAGCAAATCTCAAGTTTTACCTCGAATTAGCTAATATTGACGATTCTGAATAAAATTTAAAAGGATATATTTGTTTCTTATGGGAAATACGTGTTAAACTTCATGAGGTTTGCGCTACTTCTAAATATCATTTTCTTTTCAAAACAAAAAAATTGCCCTATCTTAGACCCAGTGTGCAGTTCCTAGTAACTTTAGGGGTGAGTGGGGTATGGTGTCAATGTGAAACACGGCGTCAGTTACAAAAAAATGCTCGCGTTTGTCGATTTTTCTGTTAGTTTTTTTTGTTGCATAAAAAAACTTTATTTGTTTGTAAAATTAGGCATATGATGAAATTTTTGTTTAAAAATACGTGTCAGAATACTTATTAGGAAAAAAACAATTTTGATGAAAGCAGGTGGAAAAGTCTTTGACAGAAATTAAGAACTTTAAGCATATTTAAAAACAGCATAAATTGTTTTCATAAACGTTATAAATATATTCAAGTAAATAAAATCTTGCAACATCATATACAGGGCATAATATTCAAAAAAATATGTGGCGATGGTAACAGTGCTTGATAACAGGTCGGTAATTTGATCGACAATGTAGAGAAGCCCAGAAAGTTAGTTATCTTGTGAATCTCGTAATTTTAATATTGTTTGCAGATTACGAATAAAATTAAAAAGTAATTTGAAGTTATTTTTAATAGTAAGCTTCGTGAACTATAAATTATTGAAGCAAATTCAAGAGAGTTCAAACGGATTCAAAAGTACTCAAATATTCAAGAGTGTTAACAGCAACTTAAAAAAATTTATGATAATTCTAAGCAATTTAAGGTCAATTTTCAATGCATATCAAGTTTTGAACATTATATTGTTTATAAATTTAACCTTGCTAAGGTTCTTGTGCCTAAAGAGACTTTTTCAATTTATCTAAAAAAAATTTATACTTTAAACAATAAAAAAACTCTTCAAACATTTTGAAATGAATTTATTATTTGAATGCTGTATGAACTTTGATTTAATAAATTCATGTATTGTACCAAATACATTTTTTGCAGCACATGTATTTTTGATGTGATTTAATGTTTTTCTTGTATTTTTGGTTGGAAAATAGAATGCGTTCAATGAATTCAATTTAAAATTTAGTTTTCCTGTTTGACCTACTAATTTACAAATTCATAAAAAGAATTATGAACAAGCTATCATAATTAAAGCCTTCTCAGAGATAACGTTACACTTTTTTAATTGACATAGTTTGTTCAATGACAAATACGGTACAGCATATTCCCCTTGAATATGAATCTATTTTTGTTAATTCAACTTGATCTCTACGAATGTCCAATGCTAAGAACTTGAAACGACACGCATTACATTTTGGGATGTGAAAATATTTTTACTGATCCGTACAATATTTTGAATGAAGTATATTTTAATCAATTTTATTATTTTGACTTTTATTGATAAAATAAATAAAAGCAGGTCGTTCTGCAGCACAAAATAAAATATTATTATATTCATCTTGAAATATTATCGGATTTTTAGGTCTACAAGATTTTGGGAAGGTAAGCATTTTTGAGAACGTATGCAATATTTTTTGTAAATAATAATTATAATACGATATTAAACTAACGTTGTAAATATAGAAAGACAGCTAATTCAAGAAAAAAAATATCATAAGGAAACTTCATTTCTATCGGCTATGTACCCTATCTTTCCTAAATAACCGAAAAAATAAACTTTCTTTCGACATTGCAATCTTTGCCCAATCTGAAAACATTTTAGTTCCCCGGCTTTAATATTGGGTATTTTCAAGTCTCATATAAGACTTCAAAATTCTCTGCGAATTTCAGGAATTTAAGTAAGACTTCTTTGAGCGCAGTGTAACCCTCGGGCACTCTTTTCATTTTCTTAGGAACTATATAGTAATTATTCTGAAGTTACATATAAATCATTCAATTTTAATTATCTAATTTGTTAATACATAGTAAAAAAAATTATTATTGATAATAAAAGAGAGTAATGCTGATTTTGTTGGCGTTAATAAAATAATTTCTAGAAAATATGATTAAATATTGTTTTTATTTTCTTGTCACAGGTCAAAGTTAAGAAATTTTTAATTTTAAATCATTATGGAAAATTAGTACTGTCACTTTTCATTAAATGCTTCACCATTTAGTTGTGGCTGAAATATTTTTACCATGCATTGAGAAAAAATGAAAAATACTAAGCGTTTCTATCATTAATAATTTCATTAACGAATATATTTTTGCCATATTCGACTATCAATCTTATAATAATTTCAAATTAATAAAAACTGTTTGTCAGCTTTCATATAATAATAAACATGTTGAGAATTTAAATCATAAATCACATATAATAAAATTAATAATATAAATGAGATACCGTCAAAGCAGTTCTTGATTCTCATTGAAACTCCCATAAGTAATTTAAGCTATCATCTTAGGAATGTCTGAATTTACCCCACACGTCCGAAATTATCCCGTTTGACGTTATAAATCATTAAAATCCTATAAACAATTATACCTGTAAAACAAGGCTATTAAAATCCGTAACTGCTTATCATTTCAAGAATTTTTACATAACTTTGTTCATAACATTATTAAATATGTTAAAAGAACGAAGCTTTCTTATATAAAATCATTATTAGATCAATTTAAAGTCGGTTTAACATTTCTTTATAAACTGTAATTAAAATATTTTATAAATTAATTTATTGTATCCGGTGAAAATTTTGACGCTGTTCCGAATTATTGAAAGTATGTGGGGCTCGTTTGGCGGAAAAATAGTGGAGTAATGTAATTCCTGTTTTAAAATTCCTATCTATTTCCGGAATCAAAAGGTTTTGTTTTCTTTACTTTTTATTTTCGAAACTCTACAAACGCGAAACTCTTTAAAAGCTTCAAATTAAATTAAATAGAAAATATTTTCCATTTTTATGGCTTCTAGTTTGAAACGGTAGTAATTAAAACTCTTCTTATTTGCCGATTGCCTAATGTTGAATATTTGAGATTCTGAATTTATTAAATAGTAAAGGCTTTTTTTGCAAAATTGGTTACTTGCAAACTTTAAAATTAAAAGCACGTTAAACTGTTTGACTTTTAAAGCTTCTATCTTAAAATTGTGCAACTTCCAATATTTAGATCTAGAAATAATCAATTTGAATGATTTTAATTTGAAGTTGCTTGATTTAAAAGAATTAATTTTTGATCACTTTAAGTTCAAAAATAATTAGTAAGGTGATCATTAGAATGGGCCTAATTTTTCAGATCGAATAACAGCACCTGGAAAAGGGATTATTTCCAGTATCAAAAGCCCTTTTCCAAATCAGTTTTTAAACATTTTTATCCGGTAATCGTCGACTTGCTGAAGAAATAGTGTTTTTTAAGCCATAGTTTGTCACTTTTTATACCTATTTCAATGAAAAAATGAAGGTTTTGCAAGTTTTTGTCCTAAAATGTAGTGTTTAAATGTATTTAATTATTTTAAGATTCCAAATGAATGAAGTACACTAAAATAAAAAGGAAAAGTAAAGGTAAACATTTCAGAAAAAAACCGTAACCTTCTAGTATTTGTCTGAAAGAAGATAGTTATATACAATAATAATCTGTTGAAACAATTATTTTTGTTCAGCTGAGTCAATTATTACTTCACCCTAGTTGTAAAATGGACAAAAAGTGGGAAATTAAAAAAAAAAAGAAGCAAACTCTATCTCTATTTTAAGAGAAAATTGATTAAAATAATATTTTTTTAAACAAAAAAAAGGGATTTATTTTTGTGTGAATTTGAAAAAATGTCCTGACAATATGCATGGGAATTAAAAAAAAGTCAATCTATTGTTGGCCCACTCTAGTGGTGCTTATGTTAGACCCAATGTGCAACTCGTGGTCACCGAAGTTGGAGAACTTAAATGACTTTAAGATAATCGATTGCTAGATGTTTCTGCAACCCCGGTATGATTTACAGTTGCTAAGTAAACTTGATTGGAAAGACTGTTTTCGGCACAAATTTAGATAGATGAACTTGAAACTATGTTGAAGTTGTTCAGAGTCTAGGCGCATGAAAATTTGATTAATGAACTTGAAAGAATTGCAAAGTCACGACGTATGAAAACTTAAGAGATGACGGACAGGATAACGATGGCAGAAACTAGACTGACACTTTATTCCTTTCTGGGTGTTGTATATTGACGATTTAGACGCCACAATTGATGATATCTTTAAGTCTCGTTTCGTTAATCTGGTCGGATCCCGTCTTCAATGCCGGCTGGGATCCGGTCGGGTGATTCGGTCACAAAGCGGTTAAAAAATTTTTCTTCAGCCGAGAAATTCTCAACTTGTTTTGTCTTCTAAGGCTCATACGATGAACTTTAGAATTCAGATCAAGTTAACCAATTCTGAAGAAGAAATTGGAGTATAATTTATTCACTGATGATAGAGTCCCCTATCAATTGTTTCATTTTAGAAATCAAGTGGTGATTTTAGGTTAGAAAGAAATAAAGGAAAAAATGTATTCACATCAGTACACTTTAATTTAAAATGATAATTATCCGAACACTAAGTGGGGTTTTCAAATTGTTTACTGAAAGAAGGTTGATTTTAATTACGGATCACGATTTTATTTGCGAACTTCAACGAGACGACTTAACGTGATTGCAATGTGCATCCTCATTTGAGCCTGAGTTTCTACGCAGACGCCAGACGCAGAAGCAACCAACATGGCGGTAAATTTGAAAAAATACAGACTAAGCATTGTCTGAAAATAGAGAAAATTGTAATATTCTGCGGTTGCGCATAGTATAATCGATAACAATTTTATTTAATAAGTTCAAACATTCGAAAAAATGTAATGTTTTTTTAATAAAAATTTAAAAAATCTCATTTCTGTTTCACTGATCTAATAAATCTTTAAATTATACTTTTCAAATAATAATAAGACAACTTCACGCCTTCGGGGCACAGAACCTAAAGATTTTTTATGTGAATTTTGTGACTTTTTTTAATTTAAAAATGTACTGCCAGTTTTTACATGGATAATACTAGCAACTGTTTTGTGAAAAGTACTAAGGGTGGTTTTGGGGTTCTTGAAAATATCCAAAATTGATCCATTACTTATCCAGTAAAACAAAAATCTAAATGTTAATTCGCTAGAAAAAAAATTCGGTACTTTGGTTTCGATTACCAAAAAAACGGGAATCTATTATTCAAGTAGCAGAATAATCTAGAACTTCAAATTCGAGTAGCAAAAAAACCAGAACTTTATTTTCGACGAATAATAAATTCGGAAGTCCAATTCATCTAGCAGATAAATCTATAAATAAGAACGAGTTTTATTCTACGGTCCTTAAAGTTAGGCACTTTTTAAAAGTAATCTATTAAAAAATGGTAAAATTTTTAAAGCAATTTCAAACTGGAAACCTTAAAAACTGAATAATTTTACGTACAAATTGAATAATTCTGAAAAAGGTAAGAATGGTATATTTAAAGATTTTTTATGTCCCAATTAATTGAGCGATATTAACCCATTAAGTCCTGACTGGACACATTTTAAAGATTTTTTTCAACGGCTCTGTTAACTAAGAAATCGGTCATAGAAAAATTCGGCAATACCTATTTCCGACGTAAAATTGTCTGAAATTTCGATTGCTGCAGTTAGAATTTTAAAAATATGCATATTTAAAAATATATATTTGTTTATTTTACAAAAAACACGAAAAGTCGAATGAAAAAATTGTTTAATATGTAATTTTAGAATCAAAATCATCGGTAAATTTTTTCGATTTGTGCATTACAAGTGTCCATTCACTCTAGCCTTCAAAATGTAGTGGTTGTTTTTTAAAAATTAAACATAGCGGCATCCAATATGGCGGCTTAAATTCAACTTTTTTTATATTTTGAGATTGGAAAATCATCAAATTTTCAAGAATAATTTTATGCCTAAAAACACGAAAAAAATTCTATCATTAAAAAATCAGATTTCCACTTTTACGGTACGTTACCCTGCACTAATAATTTTTGTTAAATTTTAATAAAAATTAGTGCAAGATGGTTTTTTTGGTCGCTCATTGTGAATCTGCTATCATCTTTTTAAAATTCAAGATGCCGCATCCAATATGGCTGCCACAAATTTCAAAAAATTGTTCAATTTTTATGTAAACTCGTATAGGCGGTTTTTTTTGGGTCGCTGATTACGAGTCTGCCATCATATTTTCAAAATTCAAGATGGCGGATCTAATATGGCTGCCAAAATTTTCGGAAATGTTTCAATTTTCATAAAAAATCTTATGGAGGTTTTTTTTTTTTTATTTCTGATTACGAATCTGTTGTCAGATTTTAAAAATTCAAGATGGCGGATACAATATAGCTGCCAAAAATTTCAAAAAATGGTTCAATTTTCATAAAGATATTCAAATGAAAAAAACGACATTCCTAAGCAGCTAAAACATTTATTTTTACGCCTAGCAATGAAATGGATAAAATAAGTAAATTGCATGAAACTCTAACAGCAGAATTCAAACAACAATGTTCAAATTTGAAAAAATGTGATTCAAGGACGCAGAAAATCTATAAGATGTGCGATGTATATTCATGCACACCCTGCTTTTCAATTTATCATAAATAAGTTAGAATCTAATACTAAGTTTTTGGATTATTGATTAAAAAAGGTTTTATTAAAAAAAAATTAATAAAAATAAAAAATAAAATTAAAAATTAAAAAAAAAAGAAGAGGCCTTCTTTACTGCGTTTACCTTTTTGTGGTAAAAGCCGGACAACGACACATAATACCATGTATGTCGGCTTAAAAACGCGAACCATATCCTCCCAATTCATAATTTCATGAAAATTGAACCATTTTTTGAAATTCTTGGCAGCCATATTGAATCCAACATCTTGAATTTTAAACATTTGATAACAGAATCGTAATCAGCGATCCGTAAAAACCCCTTATACGAATTTTCATGAAAATTGAATATTAAAAAAAAATTGGCAACCATATTGGATCCGCCATCTTGAGTTTTGTAAATCTGATAGCAGTTTCGTAATCAGCGACCCAAAAAAAAACCCTATATGCATTTTCATGAAAATTGAAGAATTTTTCACATTTTTGGCAGTCATATTGGATCCGCCATCGTGAACTTTGAAAATCTGATGGCAGATTCTCAATCAGGGACGCAAAAAAACTATTTTGCACTAATTTTTATCAAAAATAAAAAAAAATTGTTAGTGCAGGAAAAAGTACAGGAAAAATTAAAAAAGTTTATTATTTGGGCAGACATATTGGATGCCTCCATGTTTAACTTGAAAAAACCTACCACTACATTTTGAAGGCTAGAGTGTATGGAAACTTTTAATACACAAATCGAAAAAATCTACCGATGATTTTGATTCTAAAATTACATATTAAACATTTTTTTCATTCGACTTTTCGTGTTTTTTGTAAAATAAACAAATATATATTTTTAAATATGCATATTTTTAAAATTCTAACTGCAGAAATGGAAAGATCAGACAATTTTACGTCGGAAATAGGTATTTTTGATTTTTTCTATGACCAATTTCACAGTTAATAGAGCCGTTGAAAAAAATCTTAAAAATGATCCAGTCAGGACTTAATGGGTTAAATTACCAAGTGTGAAGATTAATAAAGCCACTGCAATAAAACAGTAACCGGAAAATAAGGAAAATAACTTACAAACAAGAATTTCGTATCAAAGTTCATGTTTCAAATTTTATAACTTTTTTTATTTTCAATTTTGCCCTGACCTACGGCTACCCTTATATTCAAGGATAACCATACAAATTGCATCGATAAAAGCCTATCCTTCGGAAAACATTTTTTTTAATGGACCCTGTGTTAAACAGCTGCATAATAATATTGAATACAATACTAATAATTATTAATTGATATTAAAAATAACTTGTGAAAAAATTTTTTCATGATTATTATTATTATTATTATTACACCATTAAGCCGTTTCCCTTTCGGAGTAGGCGTGACTCACTCGGTAGGGAGGGG
>JAAAKG020125277.1:0-14904 GCA_010014905.2 Druon quercuslanigerum
ACCGAAATTCGGTAAGCCATTGTTTTATCTCGAACATGTTTAAATATAAAAATTAATTCTTTTGCAAAGTTATTTTACGGTTCGATCGAACTCGAGCTCAACCGATTTAAACAGTAAAATACATTCCAAATCGCATTTTTTTTTAATGCTCGAAGCAAGGTGAAGTTACCGCTGTAGGAGATATTGCTATTCGGGGTCGCACGCATACTTGCAACTAACTGTTCACATATATGCATTTTCAATGCCATCTAGTACCCAAAATACGCACTGGACCCATAAATGCCTTGGGACTTTTCGACTTAAATTTTTTTTCTATCAGCCATTACAAGGAACGACAATTCTTCTGAGACACACCTAGAGGGTCAGGAACTGACTTAGGTAAAGTGGAAAACTGAGCAAAATTTAAGGTTTCACGTACGCTTTCTTTTTCTATGGAAAAGCTGATATATTTTTGTATTTTTTAGATGCTGAACTTATATCGGACATTAAAATTTTACTACAGTACCTCGGAATTCCCATAGCCTAGGCGAAGAAGTAAAAAGTGTGAAAAACTAGAGATGTTACGGAGGTTTTATTTTTGCACGGAAAAGCTGGTATCTCCGTATTTTGAGTATCTGAGTTCAAATCTGGCATCAGAATTATTCGGCATTGCTTCAGAATTCCCCCAGCGTAGGAGAAAGAGTAGAATATTGAGAAGTGGAACTTCGAAGTGGAGGAACATTGAAACAAGGAGGTACAAGTAGAAGAACATTGAAAAGTGGAAGACTGAGAGTGGAACTGAGAGAGATACTGTAGAAAAATTTTAATTTTGGATACGAACTTGGCGACTCGAAATACATAAAAACCACATTGTTTTATTAACTTTCCCGTGACTATATATTACTTTAACGGATCCTGAAACTTCCAAGATTTTACACTTTATCGCTAGGCTAGCGGAAAATTGTGGGGTCTAGCGGAAATTATGAGGCCGGATTTGAATTAAGCGGCTCAAAATTTATAAGGGTAGCCTAGTCACATATAAAATTCAGACTAATTTTGTTTTTTTGTTAGTCTGTGCAATCCTAAGTTATAATTATAAAAATAAATAAATAAATACAATGTTTGCCCTGGACGCAACATATCAATATACATAAAAAGGTCAGTTTATTCATAATCAGACTCTTACTCATTATAATAAAAAATATCAATCTCAATGTTTGCACAATGTAGTTAAAAATGTAATTTAGTTGGTCAATATTTCGTAGAATTATAGAGCGTTCGATAGACTCTAAGTCAGTTCCGGGCCTGTGGTATTGTTATGGGCGTAAATTTGAGACCCTCTTCTAAAAGTGAGCGGTACATTACAAGAAGCCAGAATTAAGTTGAATTGCGAAAACTAAATATTTAGTGTGAAACCCATCTTCGTGTAGTCATATGTGCAAATCGTTGAATTTGTATAACAAACTTAATCTTGAATTTTTAATCTTGAAAGATCAAGCCTTACAAAAATAGTAATTGCGAAAAACATATCTATGAAAATTACAAATTGTGCGCATGTTTCATCTCGCCCCATACTTTGTAGCGAGACGAGACACTTATAGGGGTGAAATGAGACACCTTAACTATTTATTATTTTTTTGTTAATAGAAGACTTTTTTCTCTTTTTTTTTGTACATATAAAAGGTTGTTGAAAGTATTGTGAGACTAGAAATATGTATTACAACAAAACATAACTGCAATTAACATATTATACTATACTGTCTCCGCATTGAGCAATTGATTGATTTGAACCCATCCATGCTCTGTAAAATGTTCAAGACATTTTTTTAAGGTGCAATTAAGTCTTATTACTCAGAGAAAGGAATTTATAAATATTTAAAAGTATAAATGCAGTAAAAGGTCAATTTAATCGAACTTTTGATTTTATACTTTAATTATAATTTTAAAAAATTTTAATTATAAAATTATATATTTAATATATTTTTCAAATATGTCTGTATTTAAAACTGTTGTTGAATTAACATTTTTTTGAATTTTTGATTCATAACATAAACCTGCAATTTGTGAAAAATAATAAGCTGTTTTTTTATAAATTTCAGAAACTTTATGCAACTTATCAGAAGCGATATAAATAAAAGTTCCGTTGCCAATATGCTCTAAAAACAACTGCAAAAATAAAATTTATAAATGAAAGCAATTGCAGCTCCTCTGATACTAGGATTACCTTATAAAACAAATATTCGATTAGTAGCCGAAGACTCTTCTAACCACGAATGTCAGTTTTTCTTTTTAAGACCGATTAAAAACATTTCTGGAAGCTCCATAAAGAGTTTCTGACGATTAGAATAAGAACGTCTCATCTCGCATCATAAACCTTACTTATTTCGCCCCAAATCACAATTTTGAATAAAATTTCAAGATAACGTTTTTTTATTAATTAATTTGGTATAAATGCTTTAGTAGATTAAATTCCGGTAAATGTACTTTACGAAAAACCTTAGGATGAAAATATTATCTATTATTTTCAATCATTTCTTTTGGTTTAAACATACCATAGAATAACAGATTTCAGGTGTTGCAATTGCGTTCACTCTTACAAATTTTTTTGTTTGTTTTCGAGAAATTTGATATAATTATTTATTATATTGCTGAAAAGAACTGCATGCTCCCTGTATGCTCATCTCTCTCCCGTTTCTCCTATGCCTCTTCCCAAGGCAATGGAAAAGTTTGATGGTGGGCTGCGTATGCACCACTATTTGTTTCTTCTATGGCCATGAAATCGTAAATATTGCGTTCGCTCTGCAGGCATCAAAAATCGGGATTTTCTTACAAAGGTGTTATAAAAAATATAGTGTACGTCGTGGGAAAGAGGCGATTTCACTGGGATGATAGTAGACGACCTGCTTCGCTAGGTCATGTTATTTTACACTCGTTGAAATCGCTCTCATTTCTTTCTTGTCGATCAATTAAAAAAAATTCTAAATCAATGAAATCGAATGAAATTATTACTTAATGTCGACTAAATCTGTATCAGAAAATCTATATTTTTCAGTGAATACCAGTGATATAAAAAATAATAGGTGTTACACTAAAGAAAAAGATCACGAACCATTCATGAAAGACAAAGCTAGTAAGCTAGTTAAATCCGCTAAAGTCGTGAATAAGAAAAATAGGAAATTAGTTGCTACTTCGAGTTGGACAGTTACTAATTTGTTTAACTCAGAAGACACCTCAGAAAATAAATCTAACAAAATAGATATCGATGACGTGTTTGACTCGATGCATGATACGATAAAAAATAAAGTCGAAGAAAAAATAAAGGATAGAAGACGCAAACATACAGTAAACGCACGAAGCACGCAAAATGAAGTTGATGATAATGAGAGTGAGGTCGAAGATGACTACTTCGATAAACTCCAATGGAAGCAATCGAATCTAAAATCAACAATAGACCAACCGCTAAAAGAATTTATTGACATAAGAGATACGTCGCATAAAGATGTAGCGATTCAAAAAACATTTAATAGTAGCAGTCAAGAAATAAAAATACAGATACATGGAGGTTTTAAAGAAGTAAGAATAGATCCTAACGCGTTTAAAATAGTAAAGACAAAACAGTTGAAAACGCAAATGCCAGATGTAAACAGGGCAAAATGTGAAGCTTTAGAATATGACGATGAAGAACCAGATGGCTACGAATTAATTAATGAAGCATTTTCTCATGAAGATGTTGTCGAAGATTTTAGAAAAGAAAAAGAAGAAGAGGTAACGTATCAATTTTATCAGGGCTCGCAATATATCATTTCATATTACATTCTATACCTAATCTATGTAATCTATATAAAATGTTATTTTTAAGGTTAAAAATTCATTACCAGAAGATGTAGACTTAAAACTACCAGGATGGGGTACTTGGGGGGGTAAAAATGTTAAGCATTCTTCGAGAAAGAAACGGCGATTTATTCTAAAATTTCCCAACGACGCTCCACGTAGGGATGAAAATAAAGGAAATGTCATAATCATTGAGGAAAATAATCCTGCGATCAAGAAGCATCAAGTTACTGAACTACCATTCCCATTCAGCAGTGTCAAGGACTACGAGGCCAGTATGCGTGCACCTATTGGCAGAAATTTTGTACCAGAAAAGACACATAGAAGGCTGATTAAGCCGTTAGTTATGACAAAGATGGGTAAAGTTATTGAACCGATGGATGAAGATTCATTAGTTAGCACTAAGCATTTGAAGGTAAAGCGAGATCCTGGAAGTAAAGAAGAATTTTTTAACAAGCGAAAAGTCAAACTTTAATCTTGAACATTTCATGTCAGAAAATTACTTTCAGAAAATTAATAAGGTAATTATATATATATATATTAAATACAGTCAACTCTTGCCGATTTTAACGGCCGTGAAACGTAGGCATTTGTGTATTTAGAGACTGGAGGGTACCCAACCTCTACCGCGAGTCTTAACTAACAATCAATATAATAGAATCAAAAAACGTTTAAATTATTTCGGACATCTTGACATGGGAATGCATGGACTTATTGGGAAAAAATATTCTAAACGTATAATTACGTTATAAGTGTCTGAATAGTAATATTTTTCAAATGTAGAATGCATTTACGCAATTTTGTTTCATCCTTTTAACGGTTGAAGACCTTTCAGTTTCACGAAATACAATTTACTATCCGAAATATGACGTTAGAGTATTCGATTTTACTCAAATCGATCTGATAAACTAACCTCAAATTTTTGTATATTTTATTTCGTAAAGCTAAAAGATCGGAAATTGCCAAAAGAATGAAACCATTATTGAAAAAATACACTTTTCACTTGAGAAATATTACTATTCATACATTTGCGACTTAGTTTTAAGTTGCTAGAAGATTTAATTGAAACAAACAAGGGCTTCCCGCTCTTTGGGACTCTTTAATTTACCAGCCACTGAGGCGGTCGAGTCTATGACCGTGCATGGACCTTGATGAGGGGCAACGGAACTGCGCAATTTGAAATATCCCAGCTTGGGAGACTTAAAATAGGTAAGCCTTGTAATAGTTGCATCTTAAAATTGACAAGAGTTCAATGTAGTTTCACATTATATCCGTTATTTTGGCTTGTAATTGATACAAGTATGCTTGTATCCGGAAAAAATAAAACTGGCGAATTATTTTGATGTCATATTTTAATTTATTTGTAAGAAGAGGTCTTCAGTTAGAGAGCTGATTGCAATGGGATTTAAGGAGGGTGAAAGTGCATAGAAATCCATTAGGTATTAGCTAGGTACAACGCAGATATTTTTTCTTTTCAATGGGCCTTACTTAGCTGAAAATCCTGTACCAACAAAGGAACATTTAAAGGATCCTGTTCAACCTGCTACAGTTGATCTCTAATTCAACAGTGGATTGTGAAAATTTATAAAAAAAAATTTCTGTCAACAATTACTTTAACTTTTAATTTTTTTTTGAAACTTAAAGTATATTCTCTAATATCACTAATAATAACATTATAGTGTGTTCAAAACTTATTTAATTAACTAATATTTGAAAAAGAAAAAGTGTACACATTTTAAATTCCTATTTCTGTTGCGCCCATTCTGCCATCTTGGCGTGACGTAGCACGTCGCCAAAAGCTTGTATATAAGCCGAGCGATTCACGTTTTTTTCTCATAAAAATGGAGAGAAAACGTCCTAAGAGAAAATATGCAACTCCTAGCGAGATATAGAAACTACTAACAAGTGGACCCTTAGGTCGGCCATAAAAAAATTGCGAACCGTTGGTTATCGAGCCGGTGTGAAATAGAGATGGTAAATATCAACAAAAAAGCGTATCGATATGAATCGATATATTTGGACAATGTATCGATATCTTCCCCCTCTCCTCTGCATTATAAAAAATGTAAATAGACCTTTTCACCTGGAACATTTTTGGCGCGCATGCGTCAGGAATAATTTGAATTTCCGGTGAGAGTATGTCATTTCTGTGTAATCTACATTATGAATATTCTGAATGTGTAAATAAATAATATTTTATCAATCAGTTGGTACACTTTTGGTAATAAATATGTATGATTTTCATGTTAGATATAATGTTATACCTTAACCCAAAAATACACACTCTAGAAGGTGAATGTCCATTACGCGCTGAATGTACACTGTACTCTGACTGTACATTCATTACATTATGGACAATGGGATGAAAATATCGAAATGTATCGATCAGAAAAAAAATATATCGATACTTATTGATACGGATGGTTTGTCGATATATATCGTTAATATCGATACTTTTGCCAACCCTAGGGTGAAAGTATTTCGAAGAAGCGCTTGGCTGATAATCGCAAGGTCGCGCATTCGATTCTCGCTATCTGTACTTTGCTTTTTATTATTTATCTAAATGCTTGTTTATTCAATTTTTTATGAACATATAATCTAATTATGCCATTTATTGATAATTTATTTCTTATTTTCAAAAAAAACTTT
Organism: Druon quercuslanigerum; assembly: GCA_010014905.2. Lineage (NCBI taxonomy): Eukaryota > Metazoa > Arthropoda > Insecta > Hymenoptera > Cynipidae > Druon > Druon quercuslanigerum. The sequence continues at coordinate 6,460 of JAAAKG020125277.1, forward strand.
GTTTATCGTATTTTTATTACCACTCCTTTGGACGATTGTGTATTTTATTAAAATTCTTTGTACTTCAATAGTTTCTAATATTTATTTTTTTGAATAAAGTAGGATCAAAGTGTTTCAAATGAAATTTTAATAATAAATTCGAAATACCAGTGAATGCAGTGAAGTGGGACGATGGTCGTAAGGGCTAAAGCGCAGGCTTTGGACCCACTCTGTCAGCTTGCGGGTTAGATTCCCGCCTCGCACTCGAAGAGCCTGGGTGGCCCATGCGGTGAACACTACCCTAGAAAGGGAGTTGTTCATCTCTGGAGAGTCGTGGGACCAGTACCTCTAGAGAGAAAGGTTCTCTAAGTACTAAAGGCTGTTGTTCTTGATGGTTCGGAACCCACCTTAAACTGTAGGTCACCTTCCCATCATCAAGTAAGTGTGTGGGAGGTGTGTTAAGGAATAGCGAAGAAGGTGAAAGAAAAAAAATGTAAACCCTTAGGGGACTCATTAGAAGCTTCCATCCATCTAGTGAATGCAGTGGACCATTTCACAAATATTTACTAACAAGAATTATAAGAGTTTTGAAAGTGTATTTTCACGCATTAAAGATAATTGTCTATTATTTATGTTTTTTAAATAGTTTGCCGAAAGCAATATAATTTTATATTTATAGTTGACATTTTTGTTTGCAACTCGTTTTTTCTTCTTTAATTTAAAAACGTAAATACTAGAAACTCTCAAAGAATAAAGAACTATAATAAAATGCACAATTGTTCAAACGAGTGATAATAAAACTACGTCAAACAGAGTTTTTATTGAAAATCAGGAATAAATAATCATTAAATGGCATAATTAAAATAAATGTATTTCAAAAATAGAATAAACAATCATTTCAATAAAAAGAAAAGTACTTATAGCGGGATTAGAATGCGCAACCTTGCGGCTATCAGCCAAACGCTTTACCAGGGAGCTACCCACGCTTTAAAATAATCTTGCATCTGCTCGATAGCCATGCGTTCACAATTTTTAAAATGCATTTTTCACAAAAATTGGTCATCATTGCGTCTTTTTTATTTTTCCCAGGAAACCTCGGAAATGTACCTTTATTTAAGAAGAGTATCAATTTAAAAAAGGCAGATGTAAAGGTCTCATTGTAAGAAATATAGAAATTTCCATATACTTGGTATAGAGTGCGCGAGGTACGTACTTTCTATCTGTTGCCGTGAGTGTCGTATTTTCTCTTTGGACCCAACGAAATGTGTCCTAACACATATTTAACGTCAACAGTACATTTGTTGCGAAAATCATTGCAACGACAAGTAAAGATGTTTATTTTGAATAGAAAAATATAAAATATGCATTTTCTTGATAACATAGAACTTATAATCCACTGATGTTCAACAGTGTTATACATACGAGCTGCCGGGTTGTATGTGAGCTCTAACCTCATGCTAAATCATATCCTTTTGCACTTAACAATTATTATCAAATAAATTAATGATTATTGTAAATTATAAATGATTATAAATTATTATAATGATGACCTGATTATAAATCTTATCATTATAAATCTTATAAAAGTATTTATAAAGGCATATAGAAAAGCTATAAAAGCTTATATGAAAAAGTGAGGTTAGGCCTATTATAGATGTAATACTTCCCATGTTAATATTTCATGATCATAACCTCTGGAACTCAAAGTACGGCAGTGAGTAACTGACATATTCGAAAAATTCATATTCATAACCCAGGCGATTGCATGTGATTGGCTCGTTGTGAGTGGTGGATTGGCGTGTGTGGGATCGCCTTGCGTGACAAAGGTGGGGTTGACGTGTAATGCAAAGGTGGTTCTGCTAATATCAAGCAAGGCTGTGTACTCGTGTGTTAAATAGGACTTAGATCCCAACGCTTTCAAAAGTGGATTGTCACGCAGCCATTTGCATACAAGTAGGCAAAACAAGAAGGTATGGCGAATCCTCGTCGATGACTCCTCTGGGTGGAAAAGGTGTTGAACCCCCTCCCTCGAGACCGCATAGTCCTCACGATATTTATAAATATATATATAAAAAAATCAAAGAACAATATCAAATTATCTTAAGTTACTAAGTTTACGATATTAGCCATGGAGTGCCGAAATATACCCTAAGTGTCGTACCACCGCGCAATTTCTAAGATTTTATTTTAAATAAATCCCTCATTGTGATGGTGCTCAACTGCAACATCACAGGATAAGATCTGAGTGAGAAAGTAAAACTCATTCAATGTGTCGAGAAAGGAGTTAAAAGGAAGAAAGCACATTGCTGCTGATTTCAAAATAGCTGCCAACCTTTTAACTACCATTTTTAAGAACAATGGGAAGATTTGTCTGCTGCTGAAAATTCTTGTTTCCAACTGGATCAGAAGCGCATGAAAATATCTCGCTTTCCATCATTGAAAACATCAATGGCGGAATGGATGAAATCCGCTCGAAACCAGAATATCCCTTTATCGTGTCCTATTATACAAGAAAAAGCTGAATTTTTCGCAATTTAATTAGGATACAAGGATTTTAAAACAAGATCTGGGTAGCTAGATATGTTCAAGAATCGGAATGGAATCGGAAATAGGACATTAAGTGGTGAGAGTGCTTCTGTTTCGAAGGCAAACTGCGAAAAGTTCCCCACTGACATTTTTCCTGATTTTCTGGCTATGTATGCAATAGAGGATATCTTCAATGCAGACGAAACTGGTCATGGTGGGAAGAAGAGCAAAGATCGTGTTACTGTAATGGTCTGCGCAACTATGTCTGGCAAAGAAAAATTAAAGTTATTGGTAATAGGCAAATAAAAAATTCCACGATGTTTCAAGGGAGTCATGTCTTTACCAGTACTAAACGAGGATAATTAAAAGTCTTCGATGACCAGATCAATATCTGAAGACTGGCTTCATAAAATTGATCTTAAAATCCAAAGAGAAAATCGAAAAGTCACTAAAAGCCGTGAAAGTGGTTTACTTTTTTTTTTTTTTTTATTATCAAGCTTCAAATCTTCAAACTTGCAACGAATGCATCAAGAAATTATTAAGAATCTTAAAGTCAAGTAGCGAAAGAGAATTATAAAAAGATTGCTGAAGGCTTTGGATGGGAAGAGAGAGGTACCTGATTTGAATTTGTTGAATGCGATTTTTGATTTAAACAAAGCTTGGACTGGTGTCACTAGTGAAACAATTGCGCATTGCCATCGGAAAGATGGCTTCGTGAAAGTTAAAGTTGAAAATGCTGCAATGCAAGAAGAGTAACATTCTGCGGATGGTATTTCTGAAGTGTGGGCTGATCTACAAAGGAAATTAGGATTTATAGATATAAACTTGGAAGATTTTGTTGAACTGGACACTAATTTAATAACTGCTACAGAATTTAGAGGCCGTGAGATATTGAATAGCGTGAAGGAACAAGAATCTATTATATCACGAGAATGATGCCAAGGGTCAGAGTGTAGCACCACTTACGGAATTCAGAGGTGCTTAATTTGGTTTAGGAATTTCTCGGAGATTTGTTTCTGAACGAAGTGATGTGCCAGATACCATTTTTGCTGCTTTAGACTTGATTGAAAACTTTTTCGAGGCAAAAAGTTGCATCAAACAGAAGAAAATTACTGATTTTATTTAATAATCTGCTATTTGCAGCATACCCAATGCCCCTTTTTAGGGCCATCGAATTTGTTTTACGAAGGATCGCTTCTCGTTCCTTTCATTCTTCTTTATAACAGGCATTAATTTAATAGCAGATAACCATATTTTCCCTTTTCCTGATTCTTTTATTTTATCAAAATGTTTACGTTCAGTTAAGCTTGTTCGTTTTGCACTAAATGTGAATGTCTCTTGTCTCCTCCAACTCACGTACGCGTATTCTCCTTCTTCGTCCCCTGTTGCCATACCATTCGCCACTCCCCAGCCTCTATCCTTCATCCAGCCTCTTAGAATCTTCCCCTCCTTATTCATTATCTTGTCCTTTGATTTCCTTTCGAAGATCTCCCCTTTCCTGTAAAGGCTCCTAGATAATCTTCCACTCTTTCTTTAATCCTTTCCATACCATCCTTATTGTACGCAGTCACAAACTTACACAGTATTCCTCCTACCTTTACTGCCCTTATTTGCACATTATCCTCCTCTTTCTCTCTCCCAATGAACTTCTTCCTCTAATCAATCCCTAACCCCTGTTATAATTGCCCCACTAGCCCTTCCTTTCCTCTTTACTCTGACCACCTCATGGAGCCTCCAACTATGCCTCCAACTATTCCTTACCGATACCACCTTCTTCTCTAATCCTGCTGCTTTCTCCCTCAGCTCTTTCACTTACTTTTCCCATTTATCATCTCTTACCCTCAGGTTCTCTTTCATATTTTTCATCTTCTCCAGATGACCTGCGTGTCCTTAACCTTTTTTTAAAAGGACTCTCTACCGCGCTTTTCCGGACTCTCTTGCCTGTCTCTCTTGCTCCCCTCGCTTGCGCTATACGCTCTCTCCCTCGCATTCTCGCTTCCTTCATCACACTTCCTTCGTTACAGTTTTTCCCTCTCTCTGGCGCGCCGCTCGACACCGGGCTACGCTCAGTTGGCCGTCGTGGTGTGTTGGAAATTGTCTCCCCGACGAATTCACTACCAGCACTACCCGTACCTTCTGCAACCTACATATGTCTCTCAAGACTGGTGCCGCTTAACACCCTAATTTTCCGCTTTATTTGCTCTATTCCAAACTCCTGACCAAAAACTTTTCCGATCCTTTGCCAACCTAATTTCACTTTCACTTATGTTTCACTTTTAATTATGTTTTAACTCCCTAATTCACCCCTGATAACTCTACTCACCTCTTAGGCTTCCACCATCACACTCCACTCACAGCTTCCACACAAACTTTGTGCGATCTTCTCACCAAATCGCACACGTTCTCACTACCGTCAGCAACATGCAAGTCCCCTTATTTATATTATATATCGACGCCTCCATTCAATATTATTATGTGCTGACAGCAATCTATATGAGAGGCATTGCCGAAATTGACCAGTTACACTTAAGGCCCTTTATTAGCATGGCAAACGCGTCCGAATTTCATCGCTGCACGGTTGAATATTTTTAACTAATGTTTAGCATACATCATCTGAATAACCATATCTCAAATCAAGCAGAGCTGGATTTTCGATAAAATATTATATTGTGTTCAATAATTAAAATAGAGAACAATAGAAGGGACACAATGATAGCTGTACATGCATGTCCGCAGCGAGCCTGAATGACCCGGATTGAATGAAGCCGGGCATTGTTATGAGATTTCGGTCGTTTAGAAAAACTGATATGAAATCATTGATTAATTCAATTTCAATTGACAAAATTAATTAATTTATATAATTATAAGAAATTGAAAACAAGATTAATGAAAATCGGTAAATATTTGCAGTAATAATGGGGATCTTTACATTATGTGCATTTACACCGCAGTTTTCTAACAAATTCAGGCTAAAGACGGTATTTTTTTAGAAGTTTTCCAAATACAAAATCCTTAATCCATACGTAGAGTATTTCCAAGTATTTTTTGCATAGGTCTGACTTATATTAATAATCTATAGCTTATTATTATGAATTATTTTCGGTAGAAAATTTAGTACTTTGTAAGAAAAAACTTAATTTACTTAACACCTTTTTCTCCGTGAACCGTAAAAAATATTATTTTCTGCAATTGATGAAACAATCAATGAATGGTAAAAGTGCGTTTTTTGGTTTAAGATATTTAGCAATCGATTATTCGATTCTGAAGTTTCAGGCTGAACGGTTGAATATTTTTTACTCATATTTTGCATACGTCATCTGCATACTCATATCTTGAAGTAAGCAGAGCCGATGTTTCAATAAAATCATTGCATGATAGATTATAATCTAGATTATACGCGCCGGAAATGCATGTACATCTTACACTGCGCGTTACTACTGATGTTCTTCCTTTTTGATTATTGAACAAAATATAAACATTTTATCGAAAAAATGACTGCTTACTTCGATATATGGTTATTTAGATGAGGTATGCAAAAAAATGAGACAAATATATTAAACCATGCGGCCTCAAAATTCAGACGCGATTGCCATTCTGATAGCCGTAATAAAGAAAAAAATGAGAATTTCATTGTCATGCGAGATAACGGTCAGTTACAAAAATTGTCATTACGAAATCGTGGATTAATTTAATTTTTAGGAGCAGAATCAATGTATTTAGTGAATAAAATATTCAGTGTACAGGAATAATTGAAGTCTTTAGGTAATTTAGTCTGACTTGTTTAAACAAGTATTAATTATTTTCACACTTGTTTTCCCCTGTTAGTCTTCGGAATTGTGAAAGATTATTTTCTTCAAGATATTTAGTACTTAAAAGAATCATTTGTTTAAACAATTTTTTCCCGCCATTAGTAAAAAAGTATTATTTTCTGCAATTGATGAAACAATGAAGGGTAAAAGTGCTTTTCTGGTTTATGATATTTAGCAATCGACTATTCGGTTCTGAATTTTTAGGCCGAACGGTTGAATAAATAATTTTTCAAAGCACTTAATATCTGGAAGACAAGACTCTTTCAGAATTCCTACGAATTACGGGGGCAAACAATTTTGAAAATAAAGAATAAATGTGTGGTCATTTGCAGTAAATAATATGTTTTTTCTAATTACGGGAATAAAATTGTTTAAACAAATGATTTTTTAAGTACTAAATATCCTGAAGAAAATAATCTTCCACAATTCTTAAGACTAACAGGGGGAAACAAGTATGAAAATAATTAATAATTGTTTAAGCAAGTCAGACAAAATTACTTAAAGACTTCCATTATTCCTGCACTCGTTAACGTGCATACCTCATCTAAATAACCATATCTCGAATGAAGCAGAGCCATTTTTTCGATAGAGTTTTTATATTTTGTTTAATGATCAAAAAGGGAAGAACAGCAGTATTAACACGCAGTATTAGTTGTACATAAATTTTTGACGCATATGATCTATATTATAATCTATAATTTAATGATATTACTTAGTTGCCGATTCCGAATCCACAACCCAGAAAACGGTACACACATAAAGGGCTTCTCCCATGATTACAGTGCTTAGTAAGGTCTCAGAAAAACCTACCGTGCTAGAATCCGTTTCCAACCGCAATCCAAGAATCTTGAGTACTGAGGTTAAGGCAAAACAGTTCCAAAAAGGTATTCCATGTTCTCGCTGTTCAAAGTTACCAGGAAATTCTACCACGGAAGACTGATGAAACTTATTAATCCCCAGCACATTATAAGAAACCGGTCCTCGATCAGAGTGGTGTGGCAACTCGACTCCGACTACGAGCACGAGTGCCGGAAGGGATCAAAACTCCTGTCCAAGGCCGCGAGAACGCACACCCGATGACGCCTCATCTGAAACAGAAGACAGTGATGAATTCAATCTAATTTTTTATCTGAAGGATTATGTTGTTGTTCATGTGTTGCCGAGTATCGAACCAGTTATTATTGCTTGAAAACAAGAGCCAGCTCCTAAGAGCGCACCATTCTATTTGCCAAATCCTTGGGTTCGCAACCTATGCGATAATCCAACCTAAGTGTATATAGATGCAGTTTGCATATTGGTTTATGGGTCGGCAACTGAATGTTTCACGACTATTCTTAGGCATTTCATCCCACCAGATGTTTAAAACATTCATGAGTTAGCGACGCTGCGGGGATCCTCAACTTGTGACATCATCTTAGTCATCTGTGCATGTCATTTTTGCCAAACGTATGAGTCTTAACTTATAGTCCAATCATACATACGATTTGGAACATCTTTCATTTTCTACACAAAGTTAGCTATAAACTTACCAATTAGCTTCCTCCAATAATTAAACGTTCCTCTAATATGCTTGGTAATAACAATCATTTATTGTAGGAAATCCTTTCGTAAGTTTTCATGGGTTTGGGAACTAAATTTCCTCTCGAGAGAAACTATCCATTCCCTCGAACACTGCGAATTCTCTCCTATCAGCGTAATTGTATTCATACCTCGGTGTGCAATTCTTCTGCGTGGAAAGAACTCACGCAATTAGCCAAAAACTCTGCTGTGTGCAAAGGGAACGTAAAGAGATGATTAAAAAAAGGAATATTTGTGATAAATTTCGGGGTGACAATCGCGACGCGTTGTGCCGGGAGTGACGGATTGAACGGGGAAATGTTAAATTTTCGCACTCCAGTCCAAGGGTTGCTTTACCCTGAGGGTAACCATTAAATCAGTTCAAAAATCTCGCTAATATTAGAATATGCTGTTCTGAAATGTGTGCTCTCATCCAATTGGACTCTCTCTCAGTGATTTTCCGTGACTGGCAGGCTGTCAAACATGTCAAAAATTCAAGTAAAAAAACGTCATTTTAGTACTCTTGAAACCCATTGGGGATGATTGTTTAGGTGCCAACGACTAACAAAAATTT
>JAAAKG020125288.1:0-34547 GCA_010014905.2 Druon quercuslanigerum
AAATTTTCTCGTCTCTCCGTAGCTCAGTTGGTAAGAGCATCAGACCGGAAATTTGAAGGTCCTGGGTTCAGATCCCAACGGAGATAGAATCATTTTTTTCACAATCTTAAGATTTATCAATATTTAAATAATATTGATATAGGCCAGTAGACAAACAAAATTAACATCTAAAATTAATAATAAAATATTCCCTGGTCAATAAACCTAAGTTCAACAATTAAAATAATGAATAATCTTTAATAATAGAATGATTGATTACAGAGTCAATAAGAAAAATTAGTAAATATGTAGCTAAATAAAGGCAGTCTGTCTCTAAAGTGAATTGACTGCAACGATAATAAGATATTTATTTATAATAAATCTTCTTCGCCTACATAATGAGCTCGTAAGGAAAGACTTAAAAGGCAGATCAATCAAAGCAACAAATTAACCCAATATGTGTTATATTTATGCAAAAACAAGTACAAGTTTAATGAATCGAGTCGAGATTTTGGTCAAGAGGGTCATATATAATCTTAATTTACGATGACTGACAAATAAATTTCATGCATGTTGAATACTGATGGCCATGATCAGAAGGTCGTTTCAGACTCTCTCCGTTCCGGCTATTCCTGAAAGACGCTTGAAAAATGCATCAGCAGGTGCAAAAAGCTTCTCTAAAAACACGACCTTCATCACTCGATCAATGCACCGATTGACTTCTATTTTTCTTTGTTAACCGCTAATTTGCCAAATAATCTTTACAATCTACTTCCTCAAGTGAAAAAAAATCTAGTTGGATTTTCATTAATTTAATCTGCTTTTTAGATAAAATTTAAACAAAAATTATCTAAGGGCCTCTTTTTTTAACTATTGTTAAAAAACCATAATTTTTAAAACATTAGAATTATTTTTCTTTGTGTTATAATAAAACAAAATATTTCAAGGAAACTGTTTTATCATCGGAGTATAACAGAAGTTGTAAAAGTCTTTTCAGACTAGATAGAGCTACGAATGAACCATTTTTAGGATTTTAAATCTTTTATAAAAAAAAGATCGTCCCCTTCGCTCCGCTGGGAATCAAACCACAGAGCTTCCGATGGATGGTCGGGTGCTTTTCCATTAAGCTACTGGAGAGATCGAAAAAAGAATCTTTTTTTCAGGAAGATGCGCATTATTTTGTCAGATTTTAAATGTTAAAATTTCTCAAGGAATCTGTTATATCATCAGAGAACAACATGCATTCTTACGGTCTTTTCATACAAGATAGAGCTACGAATTAACCATTTTTAGGATTTAATTTTTTCATAAAAAATGATCATCTATTTCACTCCGCTGGGAGTCAAACCACAGAGCTTCCGATGGATGGTCGGGTGCTTTTCCATTAAGCTACTGGAGAGATCGAAAGAAGAATCTTTTTTTCAGGGAGACGCGCATTATTTATCAGGTTTTACATGTCAAAAATTTCTCAAGGAATCTATTTTATCATCAGGGAACAACAGACATTCTTTTACATGTCAAAATTTGTCAAGGAATCTGTTTTATTATCAGAGAATAACAGACATTCTTACGGTCTTTTTATACTAGATTGAGCAACGAATTAACCATTTGGAGGATTTAATTTTTTTATAAAAAAAAAGATCTTCTCCTTCGCTCCGCCGGGAATAAAACCGCAAAATTTTCGAGGGACTTTCGGGTGCTTTTCCATTAAGCTACTGGAGAGATCGAAAGAAGAATCTTTTTTTCAGGGAGACGCGCATTATTTTGTCAGGTTTTACATGTCAAAAATTTCTCAAGGAATCTATTTTATCATCAGGGAACAACAGACATTCTTTTACATGTCAAAATTTGTCAAGGAATCTGTTTTATTATCAGAGAATAACAGACATTCTTACGGTCTTTTTATACTAGATAGAGCTACGAATGAACCATTTTGAGGATTTAATTTTTTTATAAAAAAAAAGATCTTCTCCTCAGCTCTGCTCGGAATAAAACCGCATTCAAAGTTTGTCAAGAAATCTGTTTTATCATCAGAAAAGTACATAAATTCTTATGGTCTTATCATACTAGATGGAGCTATAAATTAAAAGTTTTTAAAATTAAATTATTTTTTTCTGAAAAAAGAATCGGCAGTTCTGTGGTCCCATTCTCAGCGGAGCGAAGGAGAAAATTTTTTTCAAAAAAAAATTAATTTTACAAAAAAAAGTATAAGAAAATTCTGCCTAAAATTAGCCCAAGTTTAAAATTTTCAATTTTATCAAAATATATTACAAAAAACCTCAAATTTTAATCTTTTCGGAAAATTCGAAAAAATCTTGAAAAATTTTCAACATTCTTTGACTCTTTTTAAGGATCATTATCTAAAGTATTTTTGTAAATGTTTAGGATATTATTAGCGTTTTCTTCTAAATATCAACTTTAGCTCAAACTTGGTAAAGAAAGTCGATAAATTTCGAAAAATTATTTTACCAAGTCTTAACTTTTTAAAAGCTTAGAACTGTAATATTTATAAATATTACTGAATTTTATTAAAATACGATAAATATTTTTTAATATTATTCTTAAATATTAATACATTTTTCAATTCTTAAGACTCTTTTCAGTTAACAATTCAACTTTCCGGTTCTAAATTTAAACATTCTGCTATTTTGTTGAATAATAATTGAAAATATTATTTTTTTTTTAAAGGTCTATTGTTATACTTAAGATGCTCTTATCCACTAAGCTACAGAGATGCGAGATTAATTGCTTCACAACATCTAGAAGTTGAATTTTTACGTAATTTCTTATACTTGCAAGATTAATTAATTTTTTAATCAAGATTAATTTTTCAAACATTCGCATTTTTTATATTATCTGATGTTGTGCTCTTGACCAGATAAAATGTATTGAATAATTTGATGTTTTATATTTTTTGACTACTGGTCTAAAATCAATATTTTTTTATTATTGATTTTTATTTCTAAATTTTGCCAAAATTGTTCTTAATTTCTGCTGGGATTCGAACCCGGCTCTTTCTAATTGCCGGTCTGATTCTCTTATCCGCTAAGCTACGGTGAGACGAGAATAATTTCTTCACAAACCCTACAAGTTAAATATAAAAAAATTTTTAAATATAAAAGATCATCTTTTGGTTTGAATGTTAAACGCTTTTGTTGACATTTTGTTGTTGTTGTTGAAGATTCAATATTTTAGTTGATAATTCATTTTCTTTATTAAAAATTCAACTATTTTGTTACAAATTCGTTTTTTTTTGTTGAGAATTAAGTTTTTTAACTAAAAATACGATTATTCAATTTTTGGTTGAAAATTAATATTATTAGTTGAGAATTAAATTATTTGTTTAAAAATGAAACTACTTACTTGAAAATTTACCCTTTTTTTCGAAAATTATTTTGTTTAAATCATATTTTGAATTCAATGTTAAACAATTTAATAGATTTTTGTTTGAATTGATCACTTTAGTTCCAAATTAATCTTTTTTATTGAAAATTTACTTTTTTGTTTAAAATTTATCCTTTTTTGGAAAAAACTTCAGTCATTTTTTTGAAAGTTAGACTACTTAGTCAAAAATTTATTTTTTTGGTTCAAGATTTAACTCTTTGATTCATAATTCTACTATTCCAATTTTAAAAAATTAGACCTTTTAGTTAAATAATCTTTGTTTTGGTTAAATTTTCAAGAAATTTGTTTTAAATTAATTTTTTTTTTTTTAAGATTCATCGTTTTAGTTGAGAATTCATCCCTCTCATTATAAATTGTACTATTTTTTTAAAACTTTTTTTTTAAGAATTAGTTTTGTATAACTTGCAATGTAATCATTTTATTTTTCGTTAAGAATTTATATTATTAGTTAATGAAATAAGATTGAACTATTAGGTTGACAATTAACTTTATTTTTAGAAATTCGTATTTTTCGTTGAAAATTTAACTATTTGTTTAAAAATGAAACTAATAATAGAACATTTAAATTTTTTGTTGAAAAATTAACTTTTTTGTTAAAGAATCCTATATTACATTAAATTTTATTCATTTTTGTAAAAACTCCTTTTTTTAAGTTTCAATATTTTAGTAAAGAATTCATCTTTTCATTTTAAAAAATGTCATATTGTGTTAAAAACTCGTTATATTTGGTTAAAAATAAAAATTTTTACAACTAATATAATTATTTAACTTTTGATTGAAAATTAATACTTTTAGTAAAAAATGCATATTTAATTATCTGTTTGGATTCGAACCCAGGTCTTTCAGATTGCGTGTCTAATTTCCTTATCCATTAAGCTACGGAATTAAGAGATTAATTTCTCAGCAAGCTCTACAAATTTGTAAAATTAATTTTTCAAACATTCGAATATTTTATTTTTTGATGTTATTGTTTTGACAAGATAAAATGTATTAAACAATTTTATGTTAATTTTTTTTGGACTGTTGTGAAGAAATTAATCTCGTCTCTCTGTAGCTTAGTGGATAAGAGCATCAGACCGGCAATCTGAAAGACATGGGTTCGGATCCCAGCGGAGCTAGACAGAAATTTGTTTAAAATTTTGTAATAACAATCAATAATAAAAAATATTGATTTCAGACCAATAGAAAAAAAATTATCATCAAATTATTTTATACATTTATTGTGGTCGAATGAATAACATCAAAAAATGAAACATTATTTTTTTGATTCGGAACGATTATATTTTTTATTCGGAATTTATCTGGTTCGAATAAAAATTCGACTATTTATTTGAAATTTTAATTATGTATTTAAAAATCCAGCTACTTTTTTTAGCTTAAAGAATTTGATTTTAATTTTTTTTTGTCCACATGGTCTAATATCAATGTTTTTAAAATATTTATTATTAATATCATATGCTGCGAAAAAAATCTCTCTAACTCTTCTGGAATCCGAACCCAAGTCTGTTAAATTTGTTTCTTATCACTTGTGTTTCTCACATCTTATAAAATTAATAATGAATATTTAAAAAATATTGATTTGATATCACGTAGAATCAAATTTGGTTAAAAATTAAATTTTTTTTCTCGGAAGTTAATTTTTTAAACTGAAAATTTTACTCCATTCTTTAATTAAAGTTTATTTGTTTTATTTAAAATTTCTTTTTCTTTTTTTGGTTTAAAATTTATCTTTTTGTTTAAAAATTATCTTTTTTCTATAAAACTGTTTTTTTCTGGTTTACAAGATTGAGAACTAAACTATTTTGTTAAAAATTCGTATTTTTTCGATGAATTTAACTGACTGATATTTCGCTTTTTTTTGTAATGTAATTTTTTTGACTGAAAATTTATCTATTCCGTTTTTATTAATTCAATAAAAATTACAATTGTTTAAACAATTTATTTTTTAAGCAATCTTTTTCTTTTATGGGAATGTATTAAAATATTTTTAAAATTTTCGGTATATATGATATTAAACGTAAATTTTATCTAAAGAAGTTACTGAGAACCTTTTTCTTAAAATTAATATTAATCGAAATAATTTATATTTTTTTTCTGTTTAAAAAGTATAAGAAAATCTATAAATTTAAGAAAAAACGCAACAATTTAGAAATAATATCGAAGAAGGTCGTTAAAAACATTAATTAATTGTTTAAACAACTAGGTTTGTTAACTTTATAATTATATAAATTTATAACGAAATAGTTAAATTTTCAACGAAACAAATAAACTTTCAACCAAAAAGTCTAAATGTCTGCGAAAAATTTTTTTGAGGAGAAATGGAATAGTTAAATTTTTAGCCACAAAAATTAATTTTTAATCAAAAAAGCTAAATTATAAACCAGAAACTCAAAATTGAACCAAAAAATTAATTTTCTTTTAAAAACGAATTTTTTTTAAATGCAATAATTTTTAACCACAGGTTTTAACTTTTAGTAAAATTTTCAAAGAAGAAATTTAACCTGCTATAAAAAAATTACAAAAGAAAAATAGTATAGTTTAATTTTCAGTTGAAAAATAATTTTTGAAGCAAATCAAACAAAATTTTGGAAGAAATAGTCACATTTTAACCAAGCAAATGATTTTTCTAACAAAAAGATTAAATGTCTATACAAAAAATTTCAAAAAAAAAAATAATTTAGAAGAACTGATTTTCAACAAAAGAAATAAACTTCAAAATAGAAAAGAAAACTTTTCGACAAAATACACGAATTTTCAACCAAATATTTTAATGTTTAATGGAATTTTAAATTTGAAAAGTGGAATTTCCAACCAAAATTTTTTAACTGAAGAATTTTGATGTTAAAAAAAATCTGATATATTTAAATATTTATTACAAAAATTAAGTTACAAAAAAGTGAAGTTAAAAAAATTGATCAGTTTTTTTAATCGAAAAAATTAATTTTCTACTAAAAAACTTGATTTTCAACAAAATACAGGAATTTTTAATCAAAAGGGTCAATAAGTCACCAAGAAGATTAATTTTTTACCGCAGAAGAAAAGTTTTCAACAAAATACTGGAATTTTCGATTAAATGTATTTTTAATAGTTTTTAAAAGTTTTACAAAAATTAATAAAACTACACTTTCCCATTATGATAAGCGCAGAAAGTTATATTTGTTTTAAAAAAATAATCTTCCGATTTTATATAATTTGTAATAAACGGAAAAAATCGTGTCATTAATTATCAATTTAGTTCATTTTTTTCTAATTTTTAATTAATTTTTAGGAGAAACGAGAAACTTTCTACCATGGCCTCAGTAGCGTATGAGCTTTACGCTCGACTCGAGAATAGTGGCGTTCCCGGTTCAAATCCTGGCCATGGCAGATTTTTTTTCGTTTCGTCAGAAAATTATTTGACTACTTTTTTATTATTATTTATTATTAGACCGCTAGAGTAAGCAAATTTCTGTAAAACATATACAGCTTTCTTAAATTATATCAGATATTCTGTAAAATCCGTTAAAAAAGGTTGGAAAATAAATCTAACATTGTCTAAAGAAAGAAAAATCAGTACTCGCGCAGAACGCACAATATCACGCAATATTACACAATATTACGCAATATTACGCAATATTACGCAATGTTGATAATATTGCGCAAATATTGCGCAAAAAACTCTTATGACAATTGGACCACCCAAATGTGGATTCCCGCCAACTGGATAACGTTTTCCTTTTTATAGTTCTCGAGGATGACTTAAGGATAGTTAAGACGTTTTCTCTCGTCAAGGACTCAATTATTCTCTCATTATTCTCGTTGCACCATCATGTCAAGAAACGTCAATTTTTTTGCGATTTTAGAAATCTAGCGTAAGGACAACACGACACGTACTGATCACGTATTTTTGTATAACGACTTAGTGGTCACAATGAACTAGTGAGATCGATCAACGAATAGCCAAGGAGGAAATAAAACAGTGTCGCGCTAAATTATGTAAACGCTTTAGACAACAATATTCAAAATAGACTTTTACCACTGACAATTTTTTCAAATGCACTAAACTCTCGGTTTAGTATCATTTTTAGGGGTTTCCTGCAAATAGCCTTCCTACTAATGCCGGGGAATCGAAAATTAAGCATTCAGGACCGCCTGAACCCTTTCCAATTAGAATGCATAATATTGCGCAATATACTCGACTGAGTACTCGCGCAGTGCGGTCCTTCCAATGCGAGGTTCGCCACCGTCTCTCGCCCTGTTCGCTAAGAAACTACTAGGGCCAGGAATTTAAGGAATTACTAAACCGCGGGTTACTAAAACGCGGTTCTGGTTTAATTTTATTAAAAAATAGTACAATATACATTTGAATAAATTAGAGCTAGAACTTTTTAGGCGTACTCTTAATTTATTTTTAAAAACTCCCTAGGATTTTCTTGTTTAATTCTTAAATTTTTAAATTTATTTCTCGAAAAAAGCTGTTAAGCCTAATTTATTAATTAAATGTCGAATATATATCTAAATAAACTATTACGAAGAAAAAAATAACAATTTTGTTCTATTTGACATTCTCTCTGCTCGTCTATAATCAAAAAATTGTAATTACTAAGGTTTAATAGATTAACATTAGATGAAAATATTACCTGACAATGCAATAAACAAAACATTTTTTTTATAAACAAATTATTTGTTGAAAGAGTGTTTTCTATCATTTTTAATGATTTTCCAATTTTTCAAGTTATTTTACAATAAATTGGATTAAAGACAACATTAAAATAAATAAAATTACAATTAAACTTTATATAATAAGCAAAATTCATAATTTTTTGATAATTTACAAGATTTTTCAGGACAAATGAATTTTTCCTATTACAAATGCTCAAATAATTAATTTTCAAATTAAATTTGTTGTAAAAAATATAAAATTAATTAACTTATTATAAATGTTGCTAACATTATTGTAAAACTTTCTATTAAAAATATAAACATTTAAAAAAACGAGTTTTGTTGTTGATAAATGTCAAAGCGAGATATGATTTAATTTCATTTATTTAAAAAATCACAAAACTTATCAACTAATTATAAATGTTGCTAAAATAATGATATTATTAATATTATTCAGAAAATTGATTAATAGGGAAAATTCTAATATTTGCTAAAAAATTTTTATGGTGAATTTTTGCAATGTTCTGAAAAAAAACAACCCGGAAATGTTTTTTTTTAATGACTTAAGACAAACCTAATCTCATTTTTTCTGTCCTTGAGCTAAGCGATGAACCAAAAAGTTCCGCAAATGTATAATTGCAATTATGCTTCCAGAGGTTCCCGGAAAATCTATTGTTGTATCTCTATGGTATAAATAAGAAAAAAATTATTTAAAAATTTGAGAAAAAGGTTGAAGTCCATAAGTTTTAGGACTTTTTTTAAAATTGCGTTTATCAAAATTTTATTAAGTAATTCTATTTTATTTATATTTCGTAAACTTGTCAAATATTTAAAAATTTCAGTCCAATCTTTTTTTTTTTAATTTTTAGAAATCTTTCACATTTTTGTGAAATCTTTGCAGAACCTTTGGAAATATTTTTAAATCCTTTGAAATCCCTTTAAATGTTTTGAAATTTTTGTGCAATCTTCTTAAATGTTTGAGAATCTTTGTAGAAGCTTTTAAATTCTTTATTCGATTTTTTTTCATAATATGAAATATTTTAAACCCATCGAAACCTTAATGAAATCTTTGTTAAAACTTTTGAAATATTTTAAAATCTTCATAAAATATTTAGGAAATGTTTAGGAAATATTTAATATGAAAATAAATATTTGAAATCTTTCTTAGGATTATTAATGTTATAAACATTGTTTTTGAGATTTGAAATAAGACTTTTTGAAATAATTCTGAATTTTTTTTTAAATCTGTGAAATTTTTTTGTAATTTTTAGAATCTTTAGAAAGCTTATGTAATCATTATGAAATCTTTAGGAACCTCTAAAATCACTGTGAAGTCTTAAAAATATTATTGAGCATTTTTTTTAATTTTCTGAAATATTTTTAAACTTTTGCTAGATTTTTTGTAATCCCTTGAAATCTTTTGAATTCTTTAGAACCCTTGTGAAATATTTGTGAAAGATTTTGAATTTTTGTTTTCTTCTTTATAAAATCTTTATAAATTTTTTTTAATCTTTCAAATCTTTGTAAAATACTTGTGAAATCTTGGGAAATATTTGAAATCTTTTGAAATATTTGAAATCTTTTTAAAATTTTTCTTTAATGTTTGAAAATATTTGAAATCGTTTTCAAACATCTTTACATCTTTTTAAATTTTTTAAAATTTTGGGAAATCTTTAAAGTCGAAGTCAGCTTTTTGAAATCTTTAAAAAAATTTTTTTATTGAATCTTTGAATTTCTAATAAAAGTATTGGATTTTTTAAAAAATATTTGTAAAATCTTTTAAGGCTCTTTGAATTTATTAAATCCTTTTAAGTCTTTGTAAAACCGTTTAGATCTTTTAAAATCTTTCTAAAATCTTTAAAATTTTAAAATTTTGCGAAATTTATAAAATCTTTTGAAAGCTTTCGATTTTTTTTAATGTTTAAAATTTTTGCAAAATTTGTTGTGATCTTTTAATTTTTTTAGATATTTCTTAAATTTTGGTAATTTAAAATCTTTATAAAATTTTTAAAATCCTATTCAGATTTTTTCATCTTTTTAAATCTTCTTTCACCTTTGTGAAAGCATTTTAAATCTTTGTTAGATTTCTTTCAATCTTCTAATATATTTTAATCTCTTTGAAAATTTTGTTAAATCTTTGAAATCTTTATGAAATTATTTGTAAATTCTAAAAATCTTGTCAATCTCTTTGACTTCTTTGAAATCTTTCAAATACTCTTCAATTTTTGTAAAATAATTTAAAATCTTGTTCAAATCTTCAAAGTCTAAAATTTTTAGTATATTGCAGGCTTCAAAATCTTTGAAATTGTTTTTCTTAAAAATGTTTTAACAACTTTATTGTTTATTTTAAAAATTCTAAAATTCTTTCATACCTTTGTGAAATGTTTTCAAACCTTTGTTAGATTTTTTTTATTTCCAAAAATTTTTTAAACTATTTCAAACCTTTGCTAAATCTTTGGAATATTTGTGAAGTTATTTGAAATTTTTTTAATTTGTATTGAATCATTGAATTCTTAGAAATCCTTAAAATATTTTAAATTCTTTGTGGAACCGTTTCAAAATCTTTGAAATTTAAGATTTTTTCGAAATCTTTGAAATCCTTCAATATCTTTCGATAGTTTTAAAATCGCTTGGAATATTCGTAATTTTGGTAAAATTTTCATTAAATCTTTTGAATCCTTGTGAAATTTTTGTATTTTCAATTATTTATAAAATCATAAAAAATTTTATTAGAATTTGATATTCTTTTAAAATCTTTTCACACCTTTGTGAAGGCTTTTAATATTTTTAAAGATTTTTTTAATCTTCTAAAATATTTTAAACTCTTTGAAATCTTTGTTAAATCTTCGACATTTTCGAGAAAGTATTACATTTTTTTAAATCTTTGTAGAATCTTTGAAATCGAATTGAGTTCTTTAAAATCTTTATGAAATCTTTAAAATCTGTAATTTTTACGAAATCTTTGAAATATGTTGCAATATTCTAAAGTATATTGCAAGCTTTTAAATATTTATTAATCTTTGACCTTTTTTTAAATTTTTGTGAAATTCTGGTATTGTGAAATCCTTATAAAATTATTTAACATCTATATTTGTTTGTTTAATGAAGTTCTGAAATCCTTTTACATCTTTGTGAAAGCTTTTGAAACCTTTATTAGATTTTTTTACTACCTAAAATTTGTCAAACTCTTTCAAACTTTTTTTTAAATCTTTAAAACCTCTATAAAAGTATTTGAAATTTGTTTAAGTCCGTATGAAATATTTGAAACCTCACTGATAAATCGTTTAAATCTCTTTAAAATCTGAGAAGTTTAAAATTTGTTTGAAATGTTTGGAAACTTTCGAAAACTTTTGAAAGATTTGAAATCTCCTGTAATCTTGGAAATTTTGGTAACATTTTTTGAAATCATTGTGAAATTTGGTATTCTGAAATCTTGATAAAATGCTTAAAATCTTTTTTAGATTTTTTCTGATTTTCTAAAATATCAGACTTTTAATTGGGATCTTCAGAATAAATTCAGCACCATTTATGACGAATTGATAAATTTTATGATTTTTCAAAGCAAATTTAACAAACAAATGCATTATATGGGCATCTGACGACGGGAAAATTTGTTTTCTTCGATGTCAGTCTTTTTAATTGGGAAACTTATAATGACTTCAGAAAAATTCATGAATAATTGATAAATATAATATATTTTTAAAAACAAATTCAATAAACAAATGCATTATTCGGGCATCTGTCGATGGAAAATTTTTTTCTCACTGTTTCCTGATGTTTCCCATTAAAAAAGTTTACCGAAAAAAACGAATTTTTGGGAAGACTGAAAAATCCCGAATTGGAAAATGCCCGAATAATAAAATTCACGAATAATAAAATTGAAGAAAAATAAAAATACCGAATTGGGAAATTCCCGAATAATAAAATTGTCCAAAAATCAAAAATACCGAATTGGAAAATTTCCGAATAAAAAAATTCTCGAAAATTAAATTTCCGAATAAAAAATTTACCCGTACTGAAAAATTACCGAATAATATTATTCTCGGCAGTTAATAATATTACCGAATTGGAAAATTCCCGACAGAAAATTACCGAATTATAGAATATCCAAATTGGAAAATTCCTGAATTTAAACAATCACAATTGTTTTTTAATAATATTTTTTATTGATTAGAAATACAATAAAGAATATTTATTTGACGAAATCTTCTGAAATCTTCTGAAATATTTGGAAATCTATTGTAAACTTTAGAATTTGTTTGAAATTTTTTTAAACCTGTGGAAAGACCTCTTTGGAAGGTTTCTGAAATAGTGGTAAAAGTTTTTTAAATTTCTTAAAATCTTTTTGATTTTTGTTTTGAATTCTTAAAATCTCCGGGAGGTATTTTTAAATTACTGAAAAGATTGTGAAATCTTTTGAAATCCAAAATATGTATAATATCTTTTAAAATGTGGCGAATGTTTTAAATCTTTGTGAAATGTTTGTCAGATATTCTGAAATCTTTAAATTTAAATTTAAAAAAAAAAATTTAAGTTTAAATTATTTAAATATTTCTGCAATCGTTGTAAAATCTTTAAAAATCCTAGAAATCGTTGTGAAATGTTTTGAAATATTTTTATATAATTTTAAATTCTAGTGACATTTTTTGAATCAAGGGTTGGTCGGGGAAATGTGTGAAGAGAGAAGTATGAGAACTATGGGGAGTGAGGGGAAGTGGGTAAAGGGGGAAAGGGGAAGTATAAAAAATAAGGGGAGATTAGAGGTATTGAGGGGAAATTAATGCAGGGAAAGCAGGGAAACTAGGGGAAAGAAAAACTGAAGGAATTGGTTAGACATTAGAAGAGACGAAGTAGTGGAAATTAGAGGAATTAAAAGACAAATACTGTGACCCTAGGTTAACGAAAGTGAGGATAAATTAGGAAAAATGAGGAGTGGAAGTAGCTTCAATGAGTTAGGCGAAGAAAAGTGGTAGCTAAGGAAGGAAATTAGGCGAAGGGGTGTGTTAGGAAAGAGAAGACGTATGGAAAGTAAGCAAAAACTAGACGAATTGAGGTGCAATTAGAGAAGCGGAAGCAGTGGAAGTAAGGGGAGGAAAAAGTAGAGGAGTGGAGAGGAAATAATGTAAGTGTAGGTTGAGGATATTAGGAAGAATTAGGGAAAGTTTGAAAGTGAAAATAATTTGGATGAGTAGGGGAGGGAAAGTGATAGCAGGAGAAAGAAAGTAGGGGTAGGGGTATGTTGAGCAAGATAAGAGAAAGTATAAATATTACGGGAAAAGTAAATGAAATGAGGGTAAATGAGTCAAGGATTTCAACTGAAATAAGGGAAGGGAATTGATGGAAAACGGTAGGAAAGTAGTGAAAATAAGTAGAGGAAAATGTAGAGGAATTAGCAGTATAGTTAGGATGAGTAGGGGATGAAAAATGATGTCTGAAGAAGAAGAGTAGGTGCAGGGGTATGTTGGGGAGGATAAGAGGAAGTATGAAAAGTAAGGGAAAAGTAGAGGAATTGAGGGTAAATCAGCGAAGGGGAAGAAGAGAAAATTAGGAAAGCGAAAATTATTGGAAATGATGGAAATTTAGAGAAGAGGAAGTAGGGGAAATAAGGAAAAAAGTAGATGAATTAAGAGGAAATGAGGTGAGTGAAATTATAGGAAGCTAGGAAGTATTGGAGAAAATTACGGAGTGGAAGTAGTTTGTTTGAAAAGAGGAGGAAAAGTGATGATGAAGAAGGGGTAGAGGTTTGTTATGGAAGGGAGGAGAAGCGTCAGTATAGGAATTGATGCTAAATTAGCAATGGGAAGCAGGGGCGAGGATGGAAGGCAGAGGTGAAGGAATTGATGCGAAATTAGCGCAGTAGGAGAAATAGTTAAAACAGTGTGGAGGAAAACTAGAGAAATTGAGTAGAAATTCTGTGAGGGTAAGTAGAGGAAGTTAAGAAGAATTAGGCAAAATTAGGGAGTGTAAGTAATTTGGATGAATTAGTGGAGTAAAAGTAAAAAGAGTAGTAGAGAAGTAGGGGAAAGGTTTTGTTCAAGCAGGAAACAAGAAGTGTGGAAATAAAGTGAAAAACAGAAGAATTGAGGGGCACTTAGCGAAGAGAATGAGCTTAACTAAGGTAATTCAAAAGTGGAAGAATTGATTGGGAATTAGTAGATGGGAGGTAGATACAATAAGAAGAGGGAAAAGTAGATAAATTGAGACGAAACAATGTGAGCGTAACTAGAGAATGTTAGGGAGAATTAGACAAAGTTAAGGAGTGCAAGTACTTCAGGTGAGTAGGGAAGGATAAGTGATGAAAGTAGAGAAATTGAGGTGTTATTTGCGGAGGGTATCAAGGGAAATAAGGGAAGGTAAAAGTGGAGACATTGATTGGTAATTAGTAGATGGTAGAAATTAAGAGGAAATACTATAGCGTAAGTAGAGAAAGTTAAGAAGAATTAGCAAAAATGCTGGAGTGGAAGTTTTTTGAATAGGTAGGGGGGGGGGGGCGATAAGAGTGGTAGAGAAGTAGCGGAAAGGTTTTTTTTTTGGTTCAGGAAATAAGAAGTATGTAAATTAAGGGGAAAATAGAGGAATTCATTGGGAATTAGTAGATGGGAGTTAGATAAAATAAAAAGAGGGAAAAATAGAAGAATTGAGACAGAACAATGTGAGCGTAAGTATATCAGGTTATTAAGAATTAGGCAACATTAGGGAGTGGAAGTAGTTCGTGCAAGTAGGGGAGGATAACTAACGAGAGTAGAGTAATTAAACGGTAATTAGCAGAGGACAACAGGGGAAATAAGGCAAGGAAAAAGTAGAGGAATTGATTGAGAATGAGTAGATGGGAGGAATATGAAATAAGAAGAGGGAAAAGTGGAGGAAATAAGTGGAAAAAGTTCGGAAGAATCAGACAAAGTTAGGGAGTTAAAGTAGTACAGGTGAGTAGGGGACGATGAGTGATGATAGTAGAGGAATTAAGCGGTAATTAGCGGAGGGCATCAGGGTAAAGAAGAGAAAGTTATAGTGGAGGCATTGATTGTGAATTAGTAGATGGGTGATAGGACAGATAAGAAGAGGAAGATCAGAGAAATTAAGTAATAATACTGTGTAATAATAATGATGGACTAGGAGTAATTTGATTGAGTAGGGGAGGAAAACTGATAAGAGTGGTATAGAAGTAGGGGAAATGTTTTGTTGGTGCAGGAAACGACAAACACGGAAATTAAGTGAAAAACAGAAGGGGTAATTAGCAGAGGAAAAATAATTAAAATAATGGGAAGGAAATCTAGAGGAATTGAGTAGAAATATTATGAGCGTAAGAATATCAAGGTAGTAAGAATTAGGTCACATTAGGGAGTGAAAGTAGTTCGTGTGAGCAAGGGAGGATAAGTGATGAAAGCAGACGAATTAAAGGGGTAATTAGTGAAGGACATGAGGGGAAATAAGGGAATGAAAAAGTAGAGGAGTTGATTGGGAATTAGTAAGCATTAGTAATAATCACACAAAGTTAGGGGGTGGAAGTAGTTCAGGTAAGTAGGGGAGGATAAGTGAGGAAAGTAGAGGAATTTACGGGTAATTATCAGAGGACATTAGCGTAAATTAGGGAATGAAAAAGTAGAGGAACTGATTGGGAATTATTAGATAAGAGGTAGATCAAATATGAAGTAGGAAAACGAGAGGAATTGAGACGAAAGAATGTGAGCGTAAGTAGAGAAAGTCATTAGGAATAAGAAAAAGTTAGGGAGTGGAACTTGTACAGGTGAGTAGAGGAAGATAAGTGATAAAAGTAGAGGAATTGAGGTATATAGCGGAAGGCATTAGGGGAAATATGGGAAGGCAAAAGTGGATGCATTCATTAGGAATTAGTAGATGGGAAGTAGTTCAGATGTAAAAAGGAAGAAGTAAAGGAGTAGAAACGAAATAACATGAGCGTAAGTAGATAAAGTTATGAAGAATTAGGAAAAATGAGGGACTGGAAGTAGTTTGGAGGAGTAGGGAAGGAAAGGCGATATCAATGGGAGAGAAGTAGGGGGACGGTTTTTTTGGCGCAGGAAACAAGAAGTATGGAAATTAAGTGAAAAATAGAAGAATGGAGGGGTAATTAGCAGAGGAAATCAAGGGAAATAAGTGAAAACATAAGTGGAGGATTTTATGGAAAATTAGCGGAAGGGGAAATAGTTAAAATAGTGGTGAGTAAAACTAGAGTAATTGAGTGGAAATAATGTGAGTGTAAGTAGAGAAAGTTAGGAATAATTAGGAAATAAATAATTAGGAAATAATTAGGAAATTAGGAATAATTAGGAAATTAAATAAAACATAGAAGGATTGAGGGGTAATTAGCGGAGGTAATCAAGGGAAGTAAGTGAAAACATAATTGGAGAAATGCATGGGAAATTAGCGGAGGAGAAACAGATTATACATTGGGGAGGAAAACTAGAGGAATTGAGTAGGAATAATATCAGCGTAAGTAGCGTAGGTAGAGTAAGTAGAGTAAGGAAGTAGGAAGTAGTTCAGGTGAGTAGGGGAGGATAAGTGATGAAAGTAGAGAAATTCATGTGTCATCAGAGGAAATCAGGGGAAATAAGGGAATGAAAAAGTAGATAAATTGATCAAGAATGACTAGATGGGAGGAAGATCTAATAAGAAGAGGGAAAAGTAAAGGAATTGAGATAAAACAATGTGAGCGTAATTAGAGAAAGTTATTAAGAATCAGAAAAAGTTAGGCAGTGGAAGTAGTAGTACAGGTGAGTAGGGGAGGATAATTGATGAAAGTAGAGAAATTGAGGTGTAATTAGCGGAGGGCATGAGGAGAAATAACGAAAGTAAAAGTGGTGGCATTGATTGGGAATTAGTAGATAGGAGGTAGTTCAGATATGAAAAGGAACAAGCAGATAAGTTGAAACGAAACAATGTGAGCGTAAGTAGATATAGTAATGAAGAATTAGGGAAAATGAGGGAATACAAGTAGTTTGGAGGAGGAGAGTAGGAAAGACGATAACAATGGTAGAGAAGTAGAGGAAAGATTTTGTTGGCGCAGGAAACAAGAATGATGGAAATTAAGTAAAAAATAGAATAATTGAGGGGTAATTAGCGGAGAGAATTAAAGGAAATAAGGGAAGGCATAAATGGAGGAATTGATGGGAAATTATCGGAAGAGAAATAGTTAAAATAGTGGCGATGGAAACTAGAGGAACTGAGTGGAAATAATGTGAGTGAAGAGTGGAGACATTGATTGGAAATTAGTAAATGGAAGTTAGGTCAGATAAAAAGAGGAAAATGTAGAGGAATTGAGACGAAACGATGAGAGCGTAAGTATAGCAAGTTAGTAAGAAATAGGCAACATTAGGGAGTGAAAGTAGTTCGTGTGAACAGGGGAGGATAAGTGATGAAAGTAGAGGAATCGAGGGGTAATTAGCAGACGACATTAGGGCAAATAAGGGAATGCAAAAATAGAGGAGTTGATTGGGAATTAGTAGGAAATAGTAATAATCACAGAAAGTTAAGGAGTGGAAGTAGTTCAGGTGAGTATGGAACGATAAATGATGAAAGTAGAGGAATTGATGAGTAATTATTAGACGACATTAGGGCAAATAAGGGAATGCAAAAGTAGAGGAATTGATTGGGAATTATAAGATGGGAGGTAGATCAAATAGGAAGAGGAAAAAGTGTAGGAATTGCGGCAAAACAATATGATCCTAAGTGGAGAAAGTTGGTAAGAATCTGAGAAAAGTTAGGGAGTGGAAGTAATACAGGTGGGTAGGAAAGAATAAGAGATGGAAGTGAAGGAATTGAGGGGTAATTAGCAGGGGCATCGGAGGAAATAAGGGAAGGCAAAAGTGGAAGCATTGATTGGGAATTAGTAGATGCGAGGTAGTCCAGATAAGAAAAGTGAAAAGCAGAGAAGTAGAAAAGAAACAATGTGAGCGTAAGTAGATAAAGTTATGAAGAATTAGGGTAAATGAGGGAGTAGAAGTAGTTTGGAGGACTAGAGGAAGAAAGGTCATAACAGTGGTAAAGGAGTAGGAGAAAGGTTTTGTTGGCGCAGAAAGCAAGAAGTTTGGGAATAATGTGAGCCTAAATAGAGAAAGTTGAGAAGAACTAAGCAAGCTAAAACTGAAGATATTAATTGGGAATTAGTAAATGGAATGTAGATGAAATAAAAAGAGGAAAATGTAGAGGAATTGAGACAAAACAATGCGAGCGTAACAAGAGAAAGTTAAAAAGAGTTAGGGAAAATGAGGGTATGATAGTAGTTTAGATGAGTATGGGAGGAAAAGTGGCTGCTAAGAAAGAGGTATAAAGGGAGGGTTGTCTTCGGAAAGATGAGAGGAGGTATAGAAAGAAAAGCAAAAGTAGAGGAGTTTCAAGTAAATTAGCAGAGCGAGAGCAGCGGAAATAAGGAAGAGAAAAGTAAGGGGAGAGGAAAGTACATTAATTATTACGAAATGAGGTAAGCAGAAGTAGAGGAAGTTAGGATGTATCAGGGAAAGTTAGGAAGTGGAAGTAATTCAGATAAATTTGTGATGAAAAGTGATCACTGGAAAAGACAAGCGGCTGAAGGAGTGTGTTTGGGAAAGAAAAGGTTCATATTAACAAAATAAAATAATTAATTACGTTAAAATTTTTTTTTTAATTTATTAGCTCTCACAGAAATCTCGATCACGATCCGTCTTAAAGTTTACGCACGCTCAAACAGAATGAACGCAATATATTCAGACTTTATGCAAATGAGCATTATCCCTAGGCGCGGAGGTAATTGCGATGAAGCCATAATGACGAAATTGAGGCATCAATAACATTATAGCGAGTGCTAATTATTGATCACGAATATCACGATTTAATTCGATTACGTCTAGGCGTTGTCATTAGGCTTTAAAGTTTCGCAGCCAACATGAATGATCACGCTGTGGTTGTCGGAAAATGATTAGTTAATTAACAGCCACATAAATTATTCGACCACTCACCACTCTTTGTAAACAATGAGTAATTAATGTTATGTTGATAATCAAGGAATTTACGTCCGCCTTTCCTTTCTTCGAAACAATGGAGAAAAAAGAATGTGCATATAATCGATTTTAAATTTATAACATAAATAAACTCTCTTATGAAACCCGATTTTTTTAAACGACAGAAATAGAACGTTGGCAGAGATTTAATGTGTAAATTGCAGAAGAAGTGAGCTGTAAATTAACGATTTTATGGAAATTTCTTAGTGGCAGGTTGTAGTAAAAACTCAATTTAATGGACGATTAATCTGAAATATATTGCAAGATGAGAATCTATTTTTTAATTGTTAATTTTTTGTGCTATTGTTTATTTATTTCCTTTTGGAAACAAACTGTAAGGAATTTATTTTATGATGAATTAAAAGGTAAGAAATTATTATTTTTTCTTCAAAATTACATATTTTTTCTCCTTTTCTCAGATTAAATGACTTACCTTTATTAGTAGTTCAGAACGTAAGAACATAATAAATAATTTATAGTGACTAGGGGAATAAATCAGAAATATTTATTGCTTTATCTTCTAAAGCGATTACCTATTTTGTCAATAGAAATCTTTTAAAATCTTTAAAACCTTTTTCAAATATATTAAAATCATTCAAGCCCTTGTTTTTCAATATTTTTAAATGTTTATCAAAGCTTTTAAACATAGCTTTTTTGAAATCTCCTGAAATCTTTTAAGACTTTCACCATATTTGTGAAATCCTTGTCAAGGCTTTTTATTAAACAATCTTTCAAATCTTTGCGAAATATTTGAAATCTTTGTCAAACATTTGAAAATCTTTGACATCGTAAAATATTTTGAAATATTTTGAAATTTTTGTAAAATTTTTTCTATTTGTAAAATCTTTGTAAAATCTTTGAATTCTGAAATCTTTATAAAATGTTAAAAATCTTTCTGAAATCTTTAGAAGTCTTTGAAATCGTTATTGCTTTTTTGAAATCTCCTAAAATATTTTTAAATCATCACAATTCTCGTGAAATCTTTGTGAAAGATTTTGAAATTTTGTAAAACCTTTTTAAAATCTTAAGAAATTACTTAAATTTATGAAATCTTTGTGCAATCATTATCAAATCTTTGAAATATTTCTGAAATCTTGATCAAATCTAAGCAAATCTTCGAAATTGTAAAATATTTTAAAATATTTTTTATTTTAACCATTCATGGAAATTTTTGCAATTTATATCAATATAAAGTTTTTGGAAATCTTTAATCTGAGTCTTTAAAACATTTTTTAGTTTTTTTTCACTTTTCTAAAAATATTTTTAAATTCTTCTGAAATATTTTAAACACTTTGCTGGCTTTTTTGAATCGCCTGAAATCTTTTGAAATATTTTACAATCCTTGCGGAATCTTTGTGAAGTTTTTGAATTTTTTAAAAATCTTTTTAAGTATTTTTAAATCATCACAATTTTTGTGAAATCTTTGTGAAGGCTTTTGAAATTTTGTAAAACATTTTAAAAATCTTTCGATATGTTTCAAATTTATTAAGTCTTTGTGCAATCATTATTAAATCTTTTAAATGTTTGCAAAATCTTTGGAAATCTTTGAAATCTTTCTTAAATATTTATCAAATCTGTGAAAATCTTCGAAATTGTAAAATGTTTTTAAATATTTTTAAATTTTTTTTAAATTTTTGAAAATTTTTGCAATTGATATGAAATTTTTTAAATCTTTTGAAATCATTATAAAGTTTTTGGAAATCTTTAATCTGAGTCTTTAAAACATTTTTTAGTTTTTTTTTCACTTTTCTAAAAATATTTTTAAATTCTTCTGAAATATTTTAAACAATTTGCTGGCTTTTTTGAATCGCCCGAAATCTTTTAAAATATTTTACAATCCTTGCGGAATCTTTGTAAAGTTTTTGAAATTTTTAAAAATCTTTTTAAGTTTTTTTAAATCATCACAATTTTTGTGAAATCTTTGTGAAGGCTTTTGAAATTTTGTAAAACATTTTTAAAATCTTTCGATATGTTTCAAATTTATTAAGTCTTTGTGCAATCATTATTAAATCTTTTAAATGTTTGCAAAATTTTCGGAAATCTTTGAAATCTTTCTTAAATATTTATCAAATCTGTGAAAATCTTCGAAATTGTAAAATGTTTTGAAATATTTTTAAATTTTTTAAAAATTGTTGAAAATTTTTGCAATTTATATGAAATTTTTTAAATCTTTTGAAATCATTATAAAGTTTGTGGAAATCTTTAATCTGAGTCTTTAAAACATTTTTTAGTTTTTTTTTCACTTTTCTAAAAATATTTTTAAATTCTTCTGAAATATTTTAAACACTTTGCTGC
This sequence comes from Druon quercuslanigerum, assembly GCA_010014905.2. Classification (NCBI taxonomy): domain Eukaryota; kingdom Metazoa; phylum Arthropoda; class Insecta; order Hymenoptera; family Cynipidae; genus Druon; species Druon quercuslanigerum. The sequence continues at coordinate 21,312 of JAAAKG020125288.1, forward strand.
TTTTTTGAATCACCTGAACTCTTTTGAAATATTTTACAATCCTTGCGGAATATTTGTAAAGTTTTTGAAATTTTTATAAATCTTTTTAAGTATTTTTAAATCATCACAATTCTTGTGAAATGTTTGTGAAGGCTTTTGAAATTTTGTAAAACCTTTTTAAAATCTTTAGATATGTTTCAAATTCATTAAATCTTTGTGAAATTATTATAAACTCTTTCAAATCTTTGCAAAATCTTTGGAAATTTTTGAAATATTTCTAAAACTTTGATCAAATCTACGAAAATCTTCAAAATTGTGAAATATTTTTAAATAGTTTTAAATTTTTCTAACATTTTTGAAAAATTTTGAAGTTTATATGAAATTTTTAAAATATTTTTTATTTTTCATTCTTCTGAATTCTTTAGAAATCATTATAAAGTTTTCGGAAATCTTTTAAATCGATTTCAAGTCTTTAAAACATTTTTTAGTTTTTTTTCAGTTTTCAATAATATTTTTTAATCTTTCTAAAATATTTTAAACACTTTTCTGACTTTTTTGAATCGCCTGAAATCTTCTAAAATCTTCAAAATTGTTGCGAAATCTTTGTGAAGTTTTTCAAATTTTTAAAAATCTTTTTAAAATCTTTTTTTTGTAAAATCTTTGTAAAATATTTCTATTCTAAAATCTTTATAAAATGTTAAAAATCTTTCTGATATCTTTAGAATGCGTCGAAATCGTTGTGAAAAATTAAAAAAATTTGAAATCTTTGAAAATCTTTAAAATCATTTTGAAATTTTTAAAATATATTTTAGTGATTTTAGCTTTTTTCAAATCTCCTGAAATATTTTTAAATCATCACAATTCTTGTGAAATCTTTATGAAGTTTTTGAAATTTTGTAAAATCTTTTTAAAATCTTTAGATAAGTTTCAGATTTATTATGTCTTTGTGCCATCATTATGAAATCTTTCAAATCTTTGAGAAATCCATGGAAATCTTTGGAATCTTTTTGAAATCTTTATAACATCTAAGAAAATCTTCGAAATTGTAAAATCTTTTAAAATATTTAAAAAATTTTCTAAAATTGTTGTAATTTTTGCAATTTATATGAAATTTTTAAAAATCTTTTTTATTAATCTTCTGAAATCTTTTCAAAACTTAGTGAAAGATTTTTTAATTTTTGTTGGATTTTTTTCTTAATCTTCTGAGATCTTTTGAACTCTTTAAAAACGTTGTTAAATTTCTGAAATCTTTTGGAATCATATTGACATTTTTGGAAATATTTGAAATCATTTTGAAGTCTTTAAAACATTTTTTAGTTTCTTTTTTCAGTTGTCTGCAATATTTTTACATCTTTCTGAAATGTTTTTAAATCTTTTTTAGTTTTTATTTTTTTAAATCTTTTAAAAACTTGTTGAAAGCTTTGTAATTCTTTGTTGGATTTTTTTGTAATCTTCTAAGCTTTTTAAAAACGAAGTTAAATTTTTGAAATATTTTGAAATCATTATAAAGTCTTTGGAAATCTTTTAAATCCTTTTGAAGTCTTCAAAATATTTTAATTTTTTTAAAATTTTCTGCAATATTTTTAAATCTTTCTGAAATATTTTAAACACATTGCTGGCTTTTTTGAATCGCCTAAAATCTTTTAAAATCTTCACAATTCTTGCGGAATCCTTTGTGATGTTTTTGAATTTTTTTTAAATCTTTGGAAATCTTTAAATTCATTTTGAAGTCTTTAAAATATATTTTAGTTTTTTTTTAATTTCCTGTAATATTTTGAAATCTTTTTTAAAGCATTTAAACACTATGTCAGCTTTTTTGAAATCGCCTCAAATATTTTTAAATCGTCACAATTCTTGTGAAATCTTTGTGAAGGCTTTTGAAATTTTGTAAAACATTTTAAAAATCTTTGGATATGTTTCAAATTTATTAAGTCTTTGTGCAATCATTATTAAATCTTTAAAATGTTTGTGAAATCTTTGAAATCTTTCTTAAATCTTTATCAAATCTGTGAAAATTTTCGAAATTGTAAAATATTTTGAAATATTTTTAAATTATTCTCAATTTATTGGAAATTTTTGCAGCTTATATGAAATTTTTTAAATCTTTTTTATTTTTTAATCTTCTGAAATCTTTTCAAAACTTGGTGAAAACTTTGTAAGTCTTTGTTAGATTTTTTTGTAATTTGCCGAACTTTTTAAAGACCTGGTTAAATATTTGCAATCTTTTGAAATCATTATAAAGTTTTTGGACATCTTTTAAATCGATTTTAAGTCGTTAAAACATTTTTTAGTTTTTTTCAGTTTCCTACAATATTTTTAAATCTTTCTGAAATATTTGTATTCTTAAATCTTTATAAAATGTTAAAAATCTTTCTGAAATCTTTAGAAATCTTTAAAATCATTTTGAAGTGTTTAAAATATGTTTTAGTCATTTTTTTAAATTTTCTATAATATTTTGAAATTTTTGTGAAAGCATTTAAACACTATGTCAGTTTTTTTTTTAAATCTCCTGAAATATTTTTAAATCGTCACAATTCTTGTGAAATTTTTGTAAAGGCTTTTGAAATTTTGTAAAACATTTAAAAAATCTTTCGATATGTTTCAAATTTATTAAGTATTAAGAAAGCTTTGTAAATCTTTGTTAGTTTTTTTTTTGTAATCTTCTGAAATCTTTTGAACTCTTTAAAAATGTTGTTAAATTTTTGAAATCTTTTGAAATCATTATGAAGTCTTTGGAAATCTTTTAAATAATTTTGAAGACTTTAAAGGATTGTTTAGTTTTTTTTAGTTTTCTACGATATTTTACAATCTTTCTAAAATATTTTAAACACTTTGCTGACTTTTTCGAATTACCTGAAATAGGTTTAAATTTTTACAATTGTTGCGAAATCTTTGTGAACTGTTTGAAATTTTAAAAAAATTTTATTAAATCTTTGTAAAATCGTTGTATTCTGAAAACTTTATAAAATGTTAAAAATCTTTCTGAAATCTTTAAAAGTCTTTGAAATCGTTGTTAAATATTTTTTAAAAATTTGAAATCTTTGGAAATCTTTAAAATCATTTTGAAGTGTTTAAAATATATTTTAGTTTTTTCTTTATTTTCTAGAACATTTTGAACATTGCGAAATATTTGCGAAATATTTGAAAATATTTTTAGATTTTTCTAAAATTGTTGGAAACTTTTGCAATTTACGTGAAATTTTTTAAATCTTTTTTTATTTTTTAATCTACTGAAATCTTTTCAAAACTTGGTGAAAACTTTGTAACTCTTTGTTAGATTTTTTGTAATCTTCCGATCTTTTTAAAAACGTGGTTAAATGTTTGAAATTTTTTAAAATCATTATAAAATTTTTGGAAATCTATTAAATCATTTTGAAGTCTTTCATACATTTTTTAGTTTTTTTTACAGTTCTCTACAATATTTTTAAATCTTTCTGAAATATTTTAAACAATTTGCTGGATTTTTTAAATCGCCTGAAATTTTTTAAAATCTTTACAATTCTTGCGAAATCTTTGTGGATTTTTTGAAATTTTTTAAAATCTTTGTAAACTCTTTGCATTCTGAAATCTTTATTAAATGTTAATAATATTTTTGAAATCTTTAGAAGTCTTTAAAATCATTGCTAAATATTTTTTAAAAATTTGAACTTTTTGGAATTTTTAGAAATCATTTTAATGTCTTTAAAATATATTTCAGTTTTTTTTTTAATTTTCCATAACATTTTGAAATCTTTGTTCAAGCATTTAAACACTATGTTAGCTGTTTTTAAATCTCCTGAAATTTGTTCTAAATGATCAAAATTCTTGTGTTTTTTTTGTAAAGTATTTAAAAATTTTCTAAATCCTTTTTAAAATCTTTAGATATGTTTCAAATTTATTAAGTCTCAGTGCAATCATTATCAAATCTTTCAAATGTTCGAGATCTTTATGAAATCTCTATCAAATCTAAGGAAATCTTCGAAATTGTAAAATATTCTGAAATATTTTTAAATTTTTCTAAAATTTTGGGAAATTTTTGCAATTTATATGAAATTTTTCAAATCTATTTAGTTTTTATTCTTCTGAAATCTCTTCAAAACTTGGTGAAACTTTGTAAATCTTTGTTAGATTTTTTTTAATCTTCTGAACTTTTTAAAAACGTGGTTAAATTTTTGAAATATTTATGAAATCTTTGGAAATATTTTCAATCATTTTGAAGTTTTTAAAACATTTTTTTTTCACTTTTCTACAATATTTTAAAACCTTTCTGAAATATTTTAAACGCCTGAAATCTTTTTGAATTTTTTAAAATCCTTGCGGAATCTTTGTAAAGTTTTGGAAAATTTTTAAATCTTTGTAAAATCTTTTCATTCTGAAGTATTTATGAAATGTTAAAAATCTTTCTGAAATCTTTAGAAGTCGATAAAATCGTTGTTAAATATTTTTAAAAATTTGAAATCTGTAAAATCATTTTGACGTTTTCAAAATATATATTTTAGTTATTTTTTGAAGTTTTCTGTAACATTTTGCCATCTTTATGGAAGCATTTAAACAATATGTCAGCTTTTTTTGAATTTCCTGAAATATTTTTAAATAATCACAATTCTTGTGAAATCTTTGTGAAAAATTTTGAAATTTTGTAAAACCTTTTTAAAATCTTTGGATATGTTTCAAAATTATTAAGTCTTTGTGCAATCATTATCAAATCTTTAAAATCATTCTGAAATCTTTATTAAATCTAAGAAAATCTTCGAAATAGTAAAATATTTTGAAGTATTTTTAAATTTGCCTAAAATTGTGGAAATTTTTGCAATTTATATGAAATTTTTTGAAAGATGTTTTAGTTTTTTTTCAGTTTTCTATGATATTTTTAAAACGTTATAAAATATTTTAAACACTTTGCTGGCTTTTTTGAATCACCTAAAATCTTTTAAAATCTTTTACAATACTTGTGGAATCTTTGTGAAGTTTTTGAAATTTTTAAAAATCTTTGTAAAATCTTGTCATTCTGAAACCTTTATAAAATGTTAAAAATCTGTCTAAAATCTTTAAATGTCTTTAAATTCTTTGTTGAATATTTTTAGAAAATTTGAAATCTTTGAAAATCTTTAAATTTATTTTGAAGTCCTTAAAATATATATTTTAGTTTTTTTTCAAATTTTCTATAATATTTAAAAATCTTTTTGAAAGCATTAAACCACTATGTTAGCTTTTTTAAAATCTTATGGAATGTTTTTAAACCATCACAATTCTTGTGAAGTTTTTTTGAAAATTTGTAAAACGCTTTCAAAATCTTTAGATATGTTTCAAATTTATTAAGTCTTTGTGTAATCGTTATCAAATATTTCAAATCTTTGCAAAATCTTTGAAAATCTTTGAAATCTTTCTGAAATATTTATCAAATCTGTGAAAATCTTCAAAATTGTAAAATATTTTGAAATATTTTTAAATTATACTAAAATTATTGGTAATTTTTGAAATTTATATGTAGTTTTTAAAATATTTTTTATTTGTAAATCTTCTGAAATCTTTTCAAAACTTGATGAAATGTTTTGAACTCTTTAAAGAAGCTTTTAAATTTTTGAAATCTTGTAAAATCATTATGAAATCTTTGAAAATTTTTAAAATCATTTTGAAGTCTAAAACATTTCTTAGTTTTTTTCAGTTTTTTACAGCAAACACTTTGCTGACTTTTTTTAATCGCCTGAAATCTTTCAAAATCTTCACAATTCTTTTGAAATCTTTGTAAAGGTTTTGAAATTTTTTCAAATCTTTGTATTCTGAAATCTTTATAAAATGTTAAAAATCTTTCTAAAATCTCTGGAAGTTTTGGAAATTGTTGTTAATTTTTTTTTTTAATTGAAATCTTTGGAAATCTGTCAAATCATTTTTAAGTCTTTAAAATATATTTTACTTTTTTTAAATTTCCTATAACATTTTGAAATCTTTGTGAAAGCATTTAAACACTATGTCAGTTTTTTTAAATCTCCTAAAATATTTTTAAATCATCACAATTAATGTGAAATCTTTGTGAAGGCTTTTGGAATTTTGTAAAATTTTAGAATTTAAAAATTAAAAAAAATTTTTTTTTAATTTTTAGATATGTTTTAAATTTAGTAAATCTTTGTCCAATCATTATCTAATCTTTCAAATCTTTGCGACATCTTTGGAAGTCTTTGAAATCTTTCTGAAATCTTAATAAAATCTAAGAAAATCTTCGAAATTGTAAAATATTTTGAAATATTTTTAAATTTTTCTAAAATTTTTGGAAATTTTTGCAATTCATATGAAATTTTTAAAATCTTTTTTATTTTTTAAACTTCTGAACTTTTCAAAAACGTGGTTAAATTTTTTTAATCTTTTGAAATCATTATGAAGTCAGTTATGAATCACCTGAAATCTTTTAAAATTTTCACAATTATTGCGAAATATTCGTGAAGTTTTTGAAATTTAATAAATTTTTATAAAATTTTTGTATTCTGAAATCTTTATAAGATCTTAGAAGTGTGTAAAATATATTTTCGTTTTGTTTTTAATTTTCTATAACGTTTTGAAATCTTTATAATATAATATAATATAATATAATATATATAAATAATATTTTTAAATATTTTTGAATCCTTTTAAATGCTTTATCTTTTTCAAATTTCATGAAATCTTTTAAAAGCTTAACAATTCTTTTAAAATCTTCGTAAAGACTTTTGAAATTTTTAAAGTCTTTGCCTAAATATTTTATAATCTTTTGAAATCATTTTTAAATATTTGAAAATCTTGAAAATCATTTTGAAGTGTCAAAAATATATTTTTTTTTATTTTCTGTAATATTTTTAAATCCTCGTGAAATATTTTAAACACTTTTTTAGCTTTTTTGAAATCTCCTGAAATTATTTAAAATCTTCAAAATTTTTGTAAAATCTTTTTAAAGACTTTTTGAAATTTTTAAATATCTTTGTGAAATTTTTGTACTCTGAAATTTTTATCAAATGTTAAAAACCTTTTTGAAATCTTGAGAAATCTTTAAAATCCGTGTTAAATATTTGATAATCTTGTGAAATCATTTTGAACTCTTTAGAAATTTTTAATTCATTTTGCAGTATTTCAAATATATTTTAGTTTTTTTTTTTAATTTTCTATAATATTTTTAAAATGTTTGTGAAATCTTTATGAAATGTTAAAAATATTCCTGAAATTTTTAGAATCTTTGAAATCGTAGTAAATTGTTTTGAAATTTTGTGAATTCATTGTGAAATCTTTGGAAATCTCTAAAATAATTTTGAATTATGAAAATATCTTTTAGTTTTTTTTTTAATTTTCTATAATATTTTTTAATCTTTTTGATAGCTTTTAAACACTTGGTTATCTTTTTTAAAATTTCCTAAAATCTTTTCAAACCTTCACAATTCTTGTAAAATCTTCGTAAAGACTGTAAAAATTTTTTTAAATCTTTTTGAAACATTTGCATTTTGAAATCTTTATCAAATTTTATAAATCTTATTAAAATCTTTAGCAGTCTTTGTAATCTTGGTTAAATACTTTGTTAAAATCACTGTGAAAAATATGTTTTAGATTTTTTTTTTATTTCCTGCGATATTTTTAAAATTTGTGAAAGCTTTTAGAGACTTTTTAATTTTTTTTTAATCTGCTGAAATCTTTTCTAAAAACAAAAAAGGTGAATTTTCAAAACAAAAAAAATTAAATGGCAGTTGATAGGCGCAGGTTTAAATTTAAAGAAAAAAGTTTGCCGGTTTTCTTATCGCTGATTTCTTTTTCTTACCTTTTAACCACTGATATCAAAATAATAAAACTATAGTATAGCAAATTTTATTTATAAAATTTATAAGATTAATATTTTTGTAGAAAATTAATTTTTTTACTGAAAATTTAACTTATCGTTTTTTGTCTGTAAATTAATACTTTTTAACTAAAAACTCAATTATCAAATTTTTTTATAGAATATACATTTTGTTTCATTAAATATTTATTTACTTGGTTCAAAGTGGAACTGATTTGATAAAATTCGATATAATTAATTAAAGATTTATCTCTTTGATTAAAAATATAATTATTTGGTTAAAAAAATCTTTTTTTATTCGTTGAAAATAAATTAATTAACTGAAAATTCAACTGTTAAATTTTCGGGTAAAAACGACCACTTTTAGTTTAAAATTCAACTGTTTTTTTTTTAATATGTCTTTTTGGTTTGGAAATTGAAAATTATTTTCCTTTGAATTAAAAATATTTTTTGGTTGAAAATGAATCTCTTTTTGTAGAAATTTGATCTTTGTTGCTTAAAAGTGAAACTGTCTGATTAGAAAATAAAGTTTTGGTTGATATTTAAACTTTTTTTTATAAAAATTGGTATTTTTTATGGAAATACCACTTATTATATTTCGTGTCGAGAATTCACCTTTATGATTGAATTCGACTGTTTTTCATTGAAAATAAAAAAAAAAATTTTATAAAGATTCAAATATTTGTTTTAAAATTCTTCCATCAGGATAAAAAAATCCATTTTATATTTGAAAATTCATTCCATTTTTCTTTGCAAATGAATTTTTTCAACAATAATTTATTTATTTGTTTAATTTAAAATGCATCTATTTGGTTAAAAATTTCTTTACACAAACTGTTTTCTATGAAAATTTGTCTATGTGGGTAGATAATTAATCTTATCTTTCCAAAATTTGTATTTATTTTGTTAAATAAAACTGAACGATGATTCGTTTTTTTTAATTAGTTGTTTTCACCTATTTTTTTAAATCCATTTAACATTTTGAAAACGCTTTTTAAACAAAATAGGCAGAGAAAACTGTGGGTACGAAATCTTGCAGAATAACTTGAAGCTGGGGTAAACTTTCCGTGGAAAGTTTACCTCAGTTTAGGGGAATTAGCTTTTTATTACTTAGCTTTAACGACTAAATGCCACGTTTCGTACTCCTATTTTTTCTATCTGCCGGAAGCATATTTTTCTTTTTACATATAACAATTTAGGTAACTTTAAAAAAAAGTTGATGAGACGAACATTTTTATTTTGCGAACCCGGCATAGAACTCTCCAAAAGTGATCCATAATTTTTACGGTTTCCTAAACTGTGGTAAACTTTCCGTGGAAAGTTTTCCTCAACTTGTAATACTCAGCTGAATGTTGCCATGCTTTATTAGCTACCTGCGATATTTCGCAACCCTAATTTTTCTTTTTGAGAAATATTTTTTATATCTAGCAAGTTTTATAACTTTAACAGAAAAGTGGCGATATGAATGATTTTGTTTTGTAAATGCGGCATAGAGTACCCCAAAAGTAATTCATAAATTATAAGGGTACTTCAAATTGCAACAAACTTTCCGCGGAAAGTTTACCTCAACTTGGAGTAATACCTGGAGATTACCTGCAAAATTTCGTTAAAAAAATTTTTTTTATGCATCTGAGGAATAGTTTCTTTTTTATATGTAAAAAGTTATGTAACTTTAAAAAAAAATTGTTGAGACGAAAATCTTTCTTTTTTTGAATCCGGCATGGATTTCGCCAAAAGTGATTCGTAATTTGTGTGGATACCTTAAATTGCGTTAAACTTTTCGTGGAATGTTCACCTCACCTTGGAGTAATTAACTGACTTACTTTTCTTGAAAAGTGCGAAATGTGGCGGATAACCATCTACCACTTTTCGTACTTTTATTTTTTTCTGCGCATCTGAGGCATATTTTTCTTTTAATGCCTAACAATTTTTGTAACTTTAACAATAAATTGTTGAGAAAAAACTTTTTATTTGTCTGAATCCGGCATAGAGTTCCCCAAAGGTGATTCATAATTTTTACGGGTACTCTACACTGCGGTAAACTTCCAGTGAAAAGTTTACCTTAGCTTTGAGTAATCAACTGACTATTACCCTTCTTAAAGGATTTCCTGCCACAATTCGCACTTTTATTTTTTTCTACGTATCCGAGGCATATTTTTCTTTTTATATTTAACAAGTTGTTTAACTTTAACAAAAGATTATTGAGGCAAAAATGTTTATTTTTTGAATCCGACGTGGAGACCCACAAAAGTGATTCATAATTTCGAAGGGTACTCCAAATTGAGGTAAAATTTTCGTAGAAAGTTCACCTCCACTTGCAGTACTCAGAGTAACAACTTTTATGAATTTGACAGAAAATTGGTGGAATGAATGTCTTTGTTTTATAAATCCGGCATGGAGTTCCCCAAAGATGATTTATAATTTTTACGAGGACTTCAAATTCCGGTAAACTTTCCGTGGAATGTTTACCTCACCTTGGAGTAATTGACAGACTATTACTTTCCTTGAGAAGTACGAAATGTGGCAGATAATCATCTTCCACATTTTTTACTTTAATTTTTTGTTACGCTATCGAAGGCATATTGTTTTGTTTGTCAGTAGAAATTTGTGTAACTTTGACAAAAAGTTGTTTAGACACGAATTTTTATTTTTTTGAATCCGGCATGTAGTCCCCAAAAGTGACACATAATTTTTTCGGGTACTCCAAATTGCGGTAAACTTTTCGTAGAAAGTTTAACTCAACTTGGAGTACTCAGGATAACAACTTTGATAAATTTAACAGAAAATTGGTGAAATGAATGTCTTTGTTTTGTGAATCCGGCATGGAGATCTCCAAAAGTGATTCATAATTTTCAGATTCTCCAAATTGCAATAAACTTTTCGTGAAAAGTTTACCTCCATGTTATGAATTTAACAGAAAATTAGTGAAATGAATGTCCTAGTTTTGTGAATCCGACATGGAGTTCCCCAAAGGTGATTCATAAGTTCTACGCGTATTCCAAATTGGGTTAAACTTTTCTTAGAAAGTTTACCTGAATTTTATAAATTTACCAGAAAATGGGTGAAATGAATGTCTTTGTTTTGTGATTCCTGCGTGGAGTTTCCCAAATGTGATTCATAATTTCTACGGGTACTCTAAATTGCGGTAAACTTTTCGCAGAAAGTTTACCTCCATTTTTATGAATTTAGCAGAAAATTGGTGAAATTGAATCTCTCTGTTTTAAGAATCCGGCATGGAGTTCCCCTTAGATAATTCATAATTTCTACGGGTACTCCGAATTGGGGTAAACTTTTCGCAGAAAATTTACCTCAATTTTATAAATTTAACAGAAAATTGGTGAAATGAATGTCTTTCGTTTGTTCACTCCGAGTAACAACTTTTATAAATTTAAAATAACATTTGTGAAATGAATGTTTTTATTGTTTTGAATCTAGCATAGAGTCCCCCAAAAGTGATTCATAATTTTTACGGGTACTCCACACTGCGGTAAACTTTCCGCGAAAAGTTGAATTCGACTCCGAGTAATCAACTGATTATTACCCTTCTTAAAGGATTTCCTGCCCAAATTCGCACATTTATTTTTTTTCTACGCATCCGAGGAATATTTTTCTTTTTATAATTAACAAGTTATTTCACTTTAACAAACATTGTTGAGACGAAAATTTTTTTTTTATAATCCGACATAGAGAACCCCAAAAGTGATTCATAATTTCTATGGGTACTCAAAATTAAGGTAAACTTTTCGTAGAAAGTTCACCTCCACTTGGAGTACTCAGAGTAACAACTTTCATAAATTTAACAGGAAGTTGGTGAAATGAATGTTTTTATTTTCTGAATCCGGCATGGAGTTCCCCAAAGGTGATTCATAATTTCTATGCGTACTCCAAATTGGGGTAAGCTTTTCGTAGAAAGTTTACCTTTATTTTTATAAATTTAACAGAAAATTGGTGAAATGAATGTCATAGTTTTGTGAATCCGACATGGAGTTCCCCAAAGGTGATTCATAATTTCTATGCGTACTCCAAATTGGGGTAAACTTTTCGTAGAAAGTTTACCTCTATTTTTATAAATTTAACAGAAAATTGGTGCAATAAATGTCTTTGTTTTGTGAATCCGACATGGAGTTCCCCAAAAGTGATTCATAATTTCAGATTCTTTAAATTGCGGTAAACTTTTCGTGGAAAGTTTACTTCCATTTTATGAATTTATCAGAAAATTAGTGAAATAAAAGTCATAGTTTTGTGAATACGGCATGGATTTCTCCAAAAGTGATTGATAATTTTCAGATACTCCAATCCCCGGCAAACTTTTCGTGAAAAATTTATCTTAATTTTATAAATTTAACAGAAAATTGGTGAAATGAATGTCTTTGTTTTGTGAATCCGGCATGGAGTTCCCCAAAAGTGATTCATAATTTTCAGATACTCCAAATTGCGGTAAAAGTTTAGTGGAAAGTTTACATCTATTTTTATAAATTTAACAGAAAATTGGTTAAATGAATGTCTTTGTTTTAAGAATCCGGCATGGAGTTTCCCAAAAATGATTCATAATTTTTACGGGTACTCCACAACTTTCCGCGAAACGTTTACTTTAACTCTGAGTAATCAACTGGCACACAGTTTTTTTTCTATGCACCCGAGGCATATTTTTCTTTTTATATTTAACAAGTTGTTTCACTTTAACAAACAGTGGTAAGGCGAAAATGCTTATTTGTTTGAATTCGTCATAGAGTCCCCCAAAAGTGATTCATAATTTGTAAGGTTACTCCAATTTGAGGTAAACTTTTCGTAGAAAGTTCACCTCCACTTGAAGTACTCAGAGTAACAACTTTTATAAAGTCAACAGAAAATTGGTGAAATAAATGTCTTTGTTTTGTGAATCCGGCATGGAGTTCCCCAAAGGTGATTCAAAATTGTTGCAGGTATTCCAAAAATATCAGTAAACTTTTTGAAGAGAGTTTACCTCCATTTTATAAATTTAACAGAAAATTGGTGAAATGAATGTCTATGTTTTTTGAATCCGGCATGGAGTTCGCCAAAGGTGATACATAATTTCTACGGGGACTCCAAATTGGGGTAAACTTTTCGTGGAAAGTTTACCTCCATTTTATAAATTTAACAGAAAATTGGTGAAATGAATGTCTGTGTTTTTTGAATCCGGCATGGAGTTCGCCAAAGGTGATACATAACTTCTACGGGTACTCTAAATTGCGGTAAACTTTTCGTAGAAAGTTTACCTCCATTTTATAAATTAAATAGAAAATTGGTGAAATGAATGTCTTTGTTTTGTGAATCCTGCGTGGAGTTTCCCAAAGGTGATCCATAATTTCTACGGGTACTCCAAATTGGGGTAAACTTTTCGTGAAAAGTTTACCTACATTTTATAAATTTAACAGAAAATTTGTGAAATGAAATGAATGTCTGTGTTTTTTGAATCCGGCATGGAGTTCGCCAAAGGTGATACATAACTTCTACGGGTACTCTAA